>PVKP010009110.1:0-69811 GCA_004027715.1 Plecturocebus donacophilus
AGTCTCACTCTGTCGCCAGGTGCCAGGCTGGAGTGCAGTGGCACAATCTCGGCTCACTGCAACCTCTGCCTCCCAGGTTTAAGCAATTCTCCTGCCTCAGCCTCCTGAGTAGCTGAGACTACAAGTGCACGCCACCACGCCCAGCTAATTTTTGTATTTTTAGTAGAGACGGGGTTTCACCATGTTGGTCAGGATGGTCTTGATCTCTTGACCTCGTGATCCGCCTACCTAGGCCTCCCAAAGTGCTGGGATTACAGGCATGAGCCACCGAGCCCGGCCTCTTTTTACCTTTTTAATGTGACTAGTTGAAAATTTAAAATGGCATATATATAGATCTCATTATATTCCTACTGGTCAGTGCTGGCCTAGTGCCTTGCCTGTCACACAGGTGACAGTCTATAAATGTTTGCTGAATGAACAACAGAACAAAAAAAAGAGAACATGAACTTTAACGGAAGTATCAAGAAATGGTTCAACCCTGGGTTTAACTCAACCCCTTACCATTTTCTGAGTCTCCAAGCCCAACAGGGGAAACCTGTGTTGCTGAGACTCCTAATGTGACCCTTTAAAGCCCTTTTAACAGTATTAAATTGATTTTGTATTTTTGAAGGCTATATAGAATATATCCATATGGCCCTAACTCACCTGATAGAAAGTTCATATTTTCTTGGGAACATCTCAAATACTAAAAGCAAAAAGAAAAACTTTGCGAGTTGGGTATGATGAAATTCATAAAACCATTGCTTGAGATTTTATTCATCTTCAGGAACTAAATAAGATACTCCCACCCTAGGAAACTTGCTGAAACATTTTGGAAAGGGAGAGGGTGAGGTCATTTAACATCCCATGGTAGCCTCAAATTACCAGGCATCATGATTATATGGAATGTGGGAAAATGGTATAAGAAAGTATACATGTCTTTCGTATAACATTTCAGCAGAGCTAAATTCACCTTTCCCTTCAGAAGGTCTCAAGCTTGAGACTTAATAAGCATTTCCTGAATCAATGAATGAACAGTAACACAGAAAGGGAGGCAGTATAGTATAGTATAGTGGAACTAGTACAGGATTTATGGTTGAGGAAAACTGGGTTTGATTACTTGTTCCTCATACTAGTTGTGCAGCTTTGGGAAATCTACTTAAGCTCTACAGGCCAAATGGGGCTAATTGTCTATTTCATAAGGTTATTAATTTCATAAGGATTTAATGGGTGAATGCATATATAACACTTATCTTTGTACCTGGCATATAGTAAACATTCAACAACTGACAGGTATTATGCCCAAAGATAGTGAAAAGGGCTTCCCAAAGAAATGTTATACATCTTAACACCCAGGTAGCATCATTTTTCTTTACATAACTGCTAATAAGATCCTTAGCTGAGAAAAATGTGAAAAGCCTCACTGTTGGTTCCTCAGGGATCTCTGAGAAGATGCTTGGTTTGAAGCAGTAGCCAGGCCTAGGAAGGAGCTACAGAACTGGAAGCAAAGAATTCATTCATCCATTTATTCATCTATCTAATCATTCAACAGTTATTTACTGAGTCTCAAGCACTGTTCTATAGATAATGGGAATATAACAATAAACAAAACAGGCGAAGATTCCTGCCCTTATAGACTCTTCTTTCTGGTAAAAATAAGCCACAGAGTTGTTTTCATAAGCTTGCTCCAATCATTTATATTCTCTGACTTGATTCAGAAACCACTATCTCCAGAGACAGCACTGACCTCTCAAATGGCCATTCTAGGTCTCACCTAAAGCTGTAAGGAATGTGTTGCTCCAGCATCTCTGCCACTCCCCAGAATAGTCAAGAATTACTAGGCAATCAACACAGTCCCCTCCTTAGGCTCAGATCAATCAAAAGGTGTGTAGGCTCCCTCCACATACCATGCATCAGTCTTCACTGCTCTCTTACCTGCTGCCACAAAGAGATTAACCCACTATCCTCTAGTATGTCAAATGGTCTGCAAGTGATGTGCTTATGCCAAACCCTCAGAAAGCAACAATATCCAGAGCACTATCAGCAGAAAAGTACATTCTCTCACTGTCTCCACTACTAGTTTTGCCCTAAGAGGTATCACAGTACAATTAAAGTAGCATGGGCTTTGGCACCAAAATGATCAGGATTCAAATCCTAGCTCTGCAGTGCACTGTGACTTCAGGCAGTTCATTTTAACTCTCTGTTCCTTCATCTGCTCTCCTGTGAAAAGGTTATCTTCCTCACAGCATTATAGGAATGAATACCTAACAGGCACAGTACCTGGCACAGAGTTAGTATTCCAGAAGCATTAGTTTTCTTCCCACATTCCTTCCAAGTTGGGTACTATTTTAGAAACAGCATGAAAGCTATTCTTGTATGGATTAAGACTAAGCAATTGCCTCTTAGTGGAGAGCTCACACTGGCTAGCTTTCCAATGATGTATTCAGTAATATCATGTTAGTAACTTGAAACTGGCCATGGTGGGAGTATATCCACTATAGAAACCACAAGTGCTACAAATTAGGTTTACTTATTTATTGTTTTTCTGGGGAGCTGGTTTACCAGCACTCCACTAGCTTAAATCCCAAGACACATAGACAACTCGGGGACAAAGATAAGGCAATCATACATTTGTCATTTTGAAACAGAGACCCTTCTATGGACTGAGTAAAAACTGCCATGAAATATACCTACTCAGTCCTTCTCTGTAGAATCTTTTATTTGGCACATTAAACATTCTTATTGCTCCCTAAACATAAAAATCAGCAGCATAAGCCACGACAAGTATCATCACAGGGCCAAGTACACAGTAGATGCTCAGTAAACATCTGTCGAACACATAAACAAGCCCAGGATAAATTATTTGCCACTTTTCATCAATGAAATAGAAGCAGTGGTTTGAAAAAAATAAAATGAGCCTTAGGAGCAAAGAACTTTAGGATAGAGGTAACAGCACAAGCCAGAATGCTGAAGGAGAAAGTTCTGGAAGGGTAAATAGGCTCAAGGGAAGGGAAATGTGGAGCACAGAATCCAGAGAAATAGGTCCATGTTAGGGGTACAGGAGAGGTTCATGGGGGAAATTGAGAAATGGAACAAGGTCCTGAAATAGAAATAGACATTCATGAGTTATACTTTATCTGGAAAAGAATTGAATTTTATAATTTGTTTTGGTGGAAATATTCTTTATAAAATTATCAAAATTTTAATTTTCTTAAACCATTACATTTTAACAGCTTTATTAATATATAACTTACATATGATAAAATTTGCCCATCTAAAGCACAAAATACAATGAATTTTAGCATTTACAGAGCTGTGCAACCATCACCACAATTTAATTTTAGAATATGTCCATTATCCTAAACAGAAACTGTGTGCCATTTACATTCAGTCCCTATTCCTAATAGCCAGCCCCGCACAAACACTAATCACTTTCTGCCTCCATAGACATGTCTTTTTTGAACATTTCATATACAGTAAATGGAATCATACAATATGTGGCCTTATGTGTCTGGCTTCTTTCACTGAGCATGTTTTTGAGGTTCATTCATATAGTAGCATATAACAGTGCGTTTCTTTTCACTGCTGAACAATATTCCATTGTATGATTATACCACATGTTATTTATCCACTCAGTAGTTGAGAATGTTTGGGGTGTTTCTGCCTTTTGGCTTGTGCAAGTCATGATGCTATGATATGAACGTTCAGGTACAACTTGTTGTGCAGACATATGTTTTGGTTTCTCTTGGGTATATACCTACGAGTGAAAGTTCTGAGTCACACAATAGCTCTATGTTTAACATTTTTAGAAACTGCTAAACCGTTTTCCAAAGAACTACACCATTTTGCATTCCTACCAGCAATGTATGTGAGTGTTCCGATATGCTACATCCTTGACAACACTTATTATTAGAAATTCCAGTAGCCATTCCAGTGGATGAGAAATGTTCTCTCATCATGGTTTTGATTTTCATCTCCCTAATGAGTAATGATATTGTCTATTCACATGTTTATTTGCCATTTATATATATTCGTTGGATAAGTGTCTATTCAAATTCTTATCCTGCTTTTTAATATGTAATCTGTCTTGTTATTGAGTTGTAAGAGGCCTTTACGGTTTCTGAATCTAAATAGTTTATAAGATATCTGATTTATAGGTATAGTCTTTCAGTCTTTTAGGTGTTATTTCACTTTCTTGATGTATCTTTAAAGTGTGAAGGTTTTAAATTTTAAGTCCAGCTTAAGTCCAGTTTATCATGTCTTTATGACTTGTGGTCTTGTTGTTGTATCTTAGAAATCTTTGCGTAATTCAAGATTACAAAGATTTACTCCTGTGTTTTCTTTTAAGAGTTTTATAGTTTAAGCTATTATACTTAGGTATATGATATACTTTTGAGTTAATTTGTGTGTATGGTGTGAAGTCAAAGATCAAATTCATCACGTTGCATGTGAATATTCTATTGCCTGAACATTATTTGTTGAAAAAACTATGTCTTTCCCTTTGAATTTTCTTGGCAAGTTTGCCAAAAATCAATTGATCATACACGTAGAGGCTTATGTCTGGGATCTCAACTGATGGCCATTATCGGTATGTCTTTCCTTATGCCAGTAGCACACTGACTTGACTATTGTGGCCTGGTGATAAATTTTGAAATTGGCCACTTGGCTACTGTAGGTCCTCCAAGTTTTATTTATTTATTTATTTATTATTTATTTTTGAGATGGAGTTTTGCTCTTGCCACCCAGGCTGGAGTGCAATGGCGCAATCTTGGCTCACTGCAACCTCCGCCTCCCGGGTTCAAGTGATTCTCCTGCCTCAGCCTCCTGAGTAGCTGGGATTACAGGTGCCTGCCACCACACCGGCCAATTTTTGTATTTTTAGTAGAGATGAGGTTTCACCACATTGGCCAGGTTGGTCTTGAACTCCTGACTTCAGGTGATCCACCTGCCTCAGCCTCCCAAAGTGCTGGGATTACAGGTGTGAGCCACTGTGCCTGGCCCAAGTTTAATCTTTTTAAAAACTGTTCTGGCTATTCCAGGTCTCTTGCATTTCTCTGTGTATTTTAGAATCAGCTTGTGATTTTCTGAAATAAAAGTCATCTGAGGCCAGGTGCAGTGGCTCATGCCTGTAATCCCAGCACCAAGGCAGGTGGATCACTTGAGGTCAGGAGATCGAAACCAGCCTGGCCAACCTGGTGAAACCCTGTCTCTACGAAAAATACAAAAATTAGCCAGGCATGGTGGCACAGGCCTATAGTCCAGCTACTCAGGAGACTGAGGCAAGAGAATTGCTTGAACCTGGGAGGTGGAGGTTGTAGTGACCCAAGGTCACGCCATTGCACTTCAGCCTGAGTGACAGAGCAAGACTCCGTCTCAAAAAAAAAAAAAAAAAAAGCCATCTGAGATTTTTCTAGGGATTGTACTGAATTTCTAGATCTGTCTAGGGAGTACTGCCATTTTCATGGGATGTCTTTCTACTCATTTAGGTCTTTCATTTCTTTCACTAGTGTCTTATAGTTTTCAGTGTGCAAATCTTATACTTTTTTGTCAAATGTATCGTTAATTGTTCCCTTTTTTGATGCTACTATGAATGAAAATGTTTTATCAATTTCATTTTAAGATTATTACATAAAGACATAGAATTGATTTATGTTGATGTTGTATCCTACAAACATGATGAACAATTGACTGTTTTCCTTTATAAAATACCATATCATCTATGAATAAAGACAAATTAGCCTTTTTTATCTAATTGTCTTAGATAGAATCTGTAATAAAATGTTGAATAAAACTGGTAAGTGCCGACATATTTCTCTTGTTCCCATCTTAAAGCAAAAGAATTCAGTCTTTTTTATTAAGTGTGATGCTACCTGTAGGGTTTTTGTATATGCACTTTATCGGCTTAAGGAAATTCTCTTCTATTCCTTACTTGTTGTGGGTTTTTGTCATAAAAATGTAAAATTATTTTTCTGCATCTATGTAGTTTATTATGTTGCTTTTGTACTTTATTCTACTAATACAATATGTACATTCACTGATTTTTTTGCATGTTAAAACAGCCTTGCATTCCTAGGGAAAATTCCACTTGGTCATGGTATATAACTAGTTTTATATATTGTTAGATTCACTTTGCAAGTATTTGTTCTAGATTTTTGCATCTATTTTCATAACGAATATTGGCCTATAGTTTTCTTTTCTTGTAGAATGAGTTGACGCGTGTTTCCTCCTCTATTTACCGGGAGAGTTTGTGAAGTATTGGCATTAACTCTTCTTTAAATGTTTGGTCAAATTTATTAGTAAAAGTGTTTGGATTTGGGCTTTCCTTTATGGAAAGATTTTAAACTACTAATTCAGTCTTCTTATTATGAGTCTATTCAGGCTTTCTATTTCTTCTTGAGCAGTTTTCATAATTTGCATTTTCCAAGAATGTATCCATTTTATCTAAGTTATATATTTTGTTTGCATACAATTGTTTAGAGTATTCCCTTATAATTTTTAAATTAATTTTTCTGTAAGTTCTGAAATGATGTTCCCTCATCAATTCCTGAAATCTGTAATTTGAGTCTTTTCTTTGTCAATATATTTAAATTTTGTTGATTGTTATGGGCTGAACTGTGTCCATCCAAAATTCATGTGTTAAAGCCCTAACTCCCAGTATCTTAGAATATGAATGAATTTGGAGATAAATCCTTTAAAGAGATAGTTATGTTAAAATGAGGTTGTTAAGCGTGGACTTTCATCCAATCTGAAGGGTATCCTTATAAGAACAGAAAATTATGACACATAATGGGACACTAGACACATGGACATGCAGAAAGGAAAGACAAGATAAGAACACGAGAAAAGGTGAGCCACCTGCAAGCCAAAGCATCAGGAGAAACCAAACCTACTGATGCCTTGATCTTGTACTTTCAGTCTCCAGAACTGTGAGAAAGTTGATTTCTGTTATTTAAGCCACCAAGTCTGTGGCAGTTTGTTATGACAGCCCTAGCAAATGATCAAGTTTGTTGATCTTTTCAGACAACCAACTTTGGTCTCACTGATATTCTTTGTTGTTTTTCTGCTGTCTATTTCATTTATTTCAACTCTACTAATTATAAAATTATTGCTTTCCTTCCACTGGTTTTGCATTTATTTGCAAAATTCCTTCTGAATCTCCTAGTTTCTTAAGGTAGATTAGGTCACTGATTTTACATTTTTTCTTCTTTTTAATATAGGCTTCAAATTTCCCTGTGAGTACTATTTTTCCTTCAGTCTGTAAGTTTTGATGTGTTGTGTTTTCATTTTCATTAATCTTATTTTCTTATTTCTCCTGTGATTTATTCTTTGACCCACTGGTTATTTAGGAGTATATTGTTCAATTCCCACATATTTGTGAACTTCCCAAATTTCCATCTGTTGTTGATTTCTGATTTAATTATATTGTGATCTGCAAATTTACTGCAAATGACTTCTATTCTTTTAAGTTTGTTGAGATTTGTTTTATGGCCTAGCATATGGGTATATCCTGGAGAATATTCCATATACACTTCAGAAGAATGTATATTCTTCTGTGGTTGGGTAGAGTGGTCTGCAGATGTCTGTTAGGTCTACTTAATTTATTGTGTTGTTCAATTCCTCTATTTTCTTGTTGATCTTCTGTCTAATCATTTTATCCATTATTGAAAATGAGTACTGAAATCTCCAACTATTATTGTTGAATTGTCTGTTTTCTCTTCAATTCTGTTAATTTTTGCTTCATGTATTTTTGGGACTTGTTCTTAAGTATATAAATATTTAAATGGTTATTATATTTTCCTGATTAATTGACCCTTTTATCATGATAAGATATTTATATTTTATCTCTAGTAACATTTTTTTTTAGAGAGATCTCTGTCACCCAGGCTAGAGTACATGGAGTGTAGTGGCACAATCATAGCTCACTGCAGCCTCAACTTTCTGGGCTCAAGCAGTCCTCCTACATCAGCCTCACAAGCAGCTGGGACTACAAGCACACACCACCATGTTTAGCTAATTTTCTCTCTTTCTTTAGAGATGGGGTCTTACTATATTGCTCAGGCTGGTCTTGAACTCCTGGCCTCAAGCAATCCTCCAGCCTCGGCCTTCCAAGTAGCTGGGAATACAGAGATGAGCTAGTACACCTGACAACATTTTTTGTTTAATATGTATTTTGTGTGATAATACTACTAGCTACTCCAGCTGTCCTAAGGTTGCAGTTTACATGGTATATCTTTCTCCATTATTTTATTTTCAACTTAGTTGTATCTTTGAATTGAAGGTACATCTCTTTGAGACAGCATCCAGTTAGACCTCAGTTTTTTATCCAGTCTGAGAATTTCTGCCTTTTTATCAGATTATTTACTTCATTCACATATTATTAATATAGTTTAATTAATATCTGCCATTTGCTATGTTTTCCATATGTCACATTAAAAAAATATTTTCTATCCCTTCTTTACTGCCTTGTTTTGTATGAAATAGTTATTTTCCAATGTAGCATTTTAATTTCTTTATTAAATTTTAAACTCTATTTTTTAGGTTCAGGGATACACGTGAAGGTTTGTTATATACGTAAACTCATGTCATGGGGGCTTGTTATACAGTTTATTTCATTACTCAGGTAATTAAGTCTAGTACCCAATAAATATTTTTTATTTTCCTCTCCTTCCTCCCACCCTCCATCCTCAAGCAGACCCCAATGTCTTTTGTTCCCTTGTGTTCATAAGCTCTCAACATTCAGTTCCCACTTAAAAGTGGGAACATGAGATATTTGGTTTTCTGTTCCTGCATTAGTTTGCCAAGGATAATAGCCTCCAGCTCCATGTATGTTTCCTCAAAAGCCATGATACTAATTCACACTTCTACCAACAGTGTATAGGTGTTCCTTTTTCTCTACAACCTTGCCAGCATCTGTTATTTTTTGACTTTTTAATAATAGCCATTCTGACTGGTTAAGATGGTATCATATTGTGGTTTTGATTTGCATTTTTCTAATGCTCATTGATATCGAGCTTTCATTCACATGCTTGTTGGCTGCATGTATGTCTTTTTTTTATTTCTTCTTCTTTTTTTTTGAGACGAAGTCTCACTCTGTCACCCACACTGGAGTACAGTGGCTTGACCTCGGCTCACTACAACCTACACTTCCCTGGTTCAAGCGATTCTCCTGCCTCAACCTTCTGAGTAACTGGGACTACAGGCCTCTGCCACCACGCCTGACTAACTTTTTTGTATTTTTAGTAGAGACGGGATTTCACATGTTGACCAGGCTAGTCTCTAACTCCTGATCTCAGATAATCTGCCTGCCTTGGCCTCCCAAAGTGCTGGGATTACAGGCGTGAGCCACTGCACCTGGCCAACATGTATGTCTTCTTATCAAAAGTATCTGCTCATGTCCTTTGCCTACTTTTTAATGGGGTTGTTTGTTTAAACTCTATTTTTAAAGTTATTTTCTTATTTATTACTCTAGATACAATATACATCTTATCATACTCTACTTCAGTTTTATACTAACTTAATTACAGTAAGATATTTACAAATTTGCTCTACTATAGCTCCATTTCCTCCTTTTTCCTTTGCGTTTTTATTTTCACTTATATTTTTTCTATATACAGTACAGACTCAACAGTGCAGTGTTATAATTGTTGCTTTAAATAATCTTATGCTGTTCGAATGAACAAAAAAGAAATAAAATTATAATTGTAAAGTTTTATGTTGAGCTTCTTATTTATGATTTCTGGTACTCTTCATTTCTTCCTGTGCATTTGAGATACTATCTGATGTCATTGTCTTGCTCCACTGTAGCTTCCTTCCCTTCACCCTACTCTGTACCATCATTGTTACAGGGCCCCAGATTCAATTATACTGCTATGTTTTGTGCTATTGTTCTTAAGTCAATTAAGGGAAGATTAGAATATGTAATTATGCTGTCTTTTATAGTTACTACATAATTACATTTATCAGCACTCTTAGTTTTTTTCATGTGGATATGAATTACTGTGTGGTGTCACTTCCTTTCAGCCTGAAGAACTTCCTTCGATGTTTCTTGTAAGGAAAATATGACATCAACAAATTATCTCCATCTTTGTTTATCTGAGAATATCTTTATTTTGCCTACAGTTTTGAAAGGTGGTTTTTCCAGACACAGGATTCTTTGTTGATATCTTTATCCTTCAAGCACTGTGATTATGTCATCTCTTTGCCTTCTGGTCTCCATTTTCTTTCTGATGAGAAATCAGCTATTCATCTTATTGGAGTTCACTTGCACATGATGAGTCATTTTTTTTTCTTCCTGCTCTTATCACTTTTCCTTTTGTCTTTAGCTTCTGACATTTTAACTATAATATACTTAGGTGTATATCTTTATGCCTTTATCTTTCTTGGAATTTCTTGAGGATTTTCCATGTGTAGATTAACATGTTTCATCATGTTTTGAAAATTTTCAGCTATTATGCATTCATTTTTTTCCTGCCCCATTTATACTCTCTCTTCCTTGCAGTCCTCTTATCATGTGTATGTTGAAGCACTTAATGGTGTCTCAGGTTTCTGGAGGTCTGTTCATTTTCTTTTCTCTTTTCTTCTATTCTTTAGGGTGTATAATCTCTAATTACCTATCTTCAAATTCATTGATTCTTTCTTCTTCCAGCCTTATTTACTGCAGAGCAGCCCTAGTAAATTGTTCCATTCAACTGTTGTACTTTACACCTCCAGAATTCTCATTTGATTGTTCTTTTATAATTTCTTGCTTTATTGATATTATCTCTTTCATTTGTTAATTTCTCATTTAAGACTGGTTCCTTTGGTTCATTGAACATATTTATAATGGGTATTTTGAAGTGTTTGTGTCTGCCTGATATATTATCTACTCCTATACCCTCACATGTTCATATTGCTTGCTTTTTTTCTGTACAATGGTCACACTATTCTGTTTCTTTGCATGTTTCATAATTGTTTAATTGAGAACTGGACATTTTAGATGCTATACTGTAGCAAATCTAGATTCTGATTAGCTTTCCCACCACTGCCATGGGGCTTGCTGTTTGGTGGTTTGCCTAGACTAATCTTGTGAAATCTAATTTCCCTGCACTGTGAAATCTCTAATGTTACTGCTCAGTTTTTCCTTCTTGGTTTGTTTGTTACCTTAGAATAGCTCCTGGGTCAGTATAACTTAATATTTTCCTAGTGATTGGTCAGAGTTGTGCTTATGCCCCTTAAGCCTTAATGACATAGAACTTTGATGATGGATTTCTGTGTGCCTTGGGGAATACTTATAAATTGGCTCCATGCTCAAGCAGCGACTAGTAGCTCTTGAGTACACTTTCTGGTTGTTTTTGAGTCAATGCAGTGGAACATATGTGCATGCCATCCTGACTCCCAGTGACAAGTGTGATCTTAACAGGACTCTTTTTAGTTATCTCTCTCCTTGATTCTCCCTGGTAAACTTCTGGCTGGTCTGCCATTTAATTCGTTGCTTCTAGTTACATGAACTATTAGCTTCTTACTAGTTGTTCAACATCAAGATCTCTATTGTTTTTGACAACACCTTTAGGAGTGAGTTTTTCCATTTTCTATTCCAAATAAAGTCAGCCCTCAACAGAGCTCTGACCTGCCAGTCTTCCAGTCTTTCCTAACACCCTGAGAATTTCTATGGTTTCTAACTGGAATGAAGATATGGTGGTAGTCTGATTCTACCTAAGTGACATCGCCCTATAAGCAGGAGATGGAGGATGGAGATAGTAGCCCCATCTTTTTTATCTGTCCCTCCTGGTATGGAACTTCTACTCTACAAGTGGGATCTGGGGTGGGGAGGGAACCTCAGTCTTCTGGACCACACCAACCCAAAACAGAGCTTCTAAATCATGGATGTACCACTGCGGGGGAAAAGATGCTAGCGGCCTGTCTCTCTCTCTGGTGAAACTGTAGCCTTATGACTAGGAGCTGGGCATAAAGGAAGTCCCATCCACTTGGCTATACCTGCCCAAAGTATAGCTTCTTTAACACAGAGCTGGGTTGGGAGAGGTGATAACAGCTGGCTGGACTTCCATTGTTCTTACTGAGAACTTATTGAGTAGATTTTCTTGAATAAATTCTTCTCAATATACTGAATTCCCTAAGGTCAATTTCCAGAGACTTTAAATAGTTGTTTTCAATAATTTTCACCAGTTAAGTGCTTGTTTCAATGGGGAGAGAAAACGTTTAGCTCCTCACACAGCCATTCTGGAAGTCTTGCTCCCAAACCGATTTTTAAGCCTTTCATTACACTTTTCTTGGCTTTTGGAAACCAACCTGTATTAGTCCATTTTCATACTGCTATGAAGAAATATCTGAGACAGGGTAATTTAGAAAGAATAAAAGGTTTAATGGACTCACAGTTCCACATGGCTGGGGAGGCCTCACAATCATGGCAGAAGGTAGAGGAGAAGCAAAGGCATAACTTACAGGGCAGCAGGCAAGAGGGCATGTGCAAGGGAACTTCCCTTTATAAAACCATCAGATCTCATGAGATTTAGTCACTGTCATGAGAACAGCACAGGAAAAATCAGCTCCCATGATTCAACTACCTCCCACTGGGTCCCCCCCACAACACATGGCGATTATGGGAGCTACAATTCAAGATGAGATTTGGGTTGGGACACAGCCAGACCACATCGCAATCCATTTTTAGATTTGTGGATGAGTTGGATCTGCTTACCAATGGTTTAATTTCTGCAGTGTGAGATTTATGTATATAGAGCAACAAACACAATGTCCACAACAAGAAAGAAAACATTTTACAAATTCATTAGGTATATGCTCATGCGAGTGGCTATATTCAAGTTAATTTTGTGTCTCATGCATATAGCCTCCTCATTTTCCAGCAGAAGGTGAGAATGAGTTGTTTTCCCATAATTGAATCTCCCAGATACTCAAACGTTATTCCATCAAGTATCAGGCATGTCATTTTAGTCACCTTGATGGACTCACTCTGAAATATCTCCTTAGTAACTTACAATAAGGAAGGTGATCCTACCTACTTGAAAGAGAGAATGAAGGATTGCTAAAAAGGAACCAGCTACAGTATATTAAAGATATCACAAACTTTGTCAATTATAGAGAGAAGTCAGACACACTGATAGACGCTGTGAAGAGAATCGACACTGCCAAGGATCTCAGATATCAAAATGGTGAACACATCTACCTTATTCACATTTCAGTGAACTGTCCGGTAAACAGATAAGCAACAGCCTTCCAAATGACATGAACTGGCCTAGAAATCTATTCTGATCATGGCACTGGCATACCCTTAAACCTTCTGACAGGCCCAAACAATGAAAGAACCAATGCTTCCTCCTAACATTTAAAGTCTACTTTAAACTAGCCCCAACCTTTCTTTCCAGACTCAATCTCCACTGTTCCCCAATTCGTAACTTTCTTCAACCACATTTATTTCCCTTTCTCCTACCTTCACCTGGTATGTTTCCTTTACCATCATGACCCTGTCTTGCTAGTCTGACAGTTCCTTAAGGGAAGGGATTGTGTTTTATCCATCTCTGTCCCTAGGACCCACCACAAGGCCTGTCAGAATATTCAGTACATGTTTTTTTATGAAGGAAATCCTGTCATCTGAACCCTTAAATGTCACCTCCACCTTGGAGCTTTTCCTGGTCTCAAATGGGTAGAGTCTCTCACTTGTTCAAATTCCCACAGCTTCTTGCTTCTAACCTCTTTAATGATATCTATCATAGTTTTCCTTGTGGTTTGTTATAATTATTTAAATATCTACATTATTATTGCCACCACTACTTCTTCCCCCATCAGAAAAAGAAGGAGAATAAGACACACACACACACACACACACACACACACACACACACAGGATCACAGTCTTAGAGAACATGGACTTTGCCTCATTAAAAAAAAAAAAAAACTTTCCTGTGGAACTTAACACAATGCTTATCACATAGGAGGAGTTCAAGAAATATTTGCCAAATTGAATTGCTAAAACATTTGGATATCAGTATGGAGATTTTACTTTAGATCCATACCTCATACCATACACTTCAATAAATTCCAGATGGGCCCAAAAATTAAACACAAAAAAAGAAAAAACACCCTGGGGGAGTGGGGAAGACAGAATCACATATTTGTCCCAGCTGTTGAGGAGTGGTAAATTTCTGAATACTGAAAAATGAAAGAAACATTAGAGACAGGATGGACAGATTTGAATATATAAATGTAAAAAGGAATAGTTTTGCATAGTGAAATATGATAAAGCATACATAAAAATGAAAGCAATAAAATTGGAAAAATATGTGACAAATATAAATGATGAAGCTGACTATCCAAAATATAGAGAATGGATAAAAATATATAAGGTCAATACCCAGATTTTAATTGAGAAGTGGTGAAAGAAGATGAATGAGGAAACAGCAAATTATGACAATAAAAAATGAAAAACCTCATTAAATAAAATTAAAACAAATGGATAGTATACTTATATACCTACTAAACTAGCAAAAAGGTTAAAAATGATAACATTTAGTGCTGCAGGGATCTGTGAAAATAGGCACACTTATACAGTTTAATCTTTTGAGAGTACAATCTGGCAACATGTAATGCAGCTATAAAACAACTCATACCTTTTGGCCTGGTTATTATACATTTGGTAAGATACCAGAAAGCAATAACTCTAAACAGAAGAAATGCAATTTGTACAGAAACCATTCACAACATCACTTTTTATAAGAGTGAAAATTTTAAAATAACTTAAATCTCCAATAATAGAACAGCTAGGCAAAATCTGACATATCAATACCACAATCTTATATTTTCATGTGTAAGGCTATGTGTCTATTCCATATTGCCAGGTCTTTGCTTTTATGATTTCTCCATCTTGGATGCCTGGTACTCAACTGTCACTGTGTCTATTTCTAGAGTAAACTACCTCCTCAAACCCACTCAACCTGCCACCCCAAATTCTAATTTGCTGCTATAGCTGAGGAAATAATAGGCTCCCATTAAATTGAGGACCAGTGGGTTTCTCTGAAGGCAGGACATGAGGGCCTCTTCTCCTGCACCAAGGGCTCTGTGGCAGCTGTTTGAAAATCTCAAAGCCTTCTTTTTTCTTTGTAAACTTATTACCAGAGTCCAGGCTGTGTTCTGAGCTTCAGGATAAGTGGAGTATTACCAGAAAATGGTTTTGCTTTAATTATGGGCTCTTAGTAAAACTGTTTACATTTCATGAACACTATGTATTGGGCAAAACTCCTCTAGTCCATAATAGAAATATTTTCATATGGAAACACCTCTGATCAAGAAAGATAGCCTTAAAACCTATAAATTATAAGTTCTGTGAATAGATTTGGCCATGTCATGATTAAAAAGAAATCTGGGGACAAGTAACGAAAAGTACATCTATTAGACTCATGGCAATATGCCTATTGTCAACTAAAATACATTTCTCAAAACTGAAGTCTTTTTGGTTAATTACAGCTTATTACTGCTTCATAATAACAATGTGCTTTAATTTCACAAATATGTGAAAATTACACAGTCATAATTCTCATCAAGGACTCAATCTCAAACTTATTTTTTAAAAACAAACTGTTGGCTCTGAGTTGGAGGTTTTACCTAAGGCCATACATGATTAGCCTTCAAAAATGAAATCAAAGTAGACCCCAGATATAGACACTAACATAAACATATTAAAGTCTTTTTGTGAAAGATCTGGATGCCATTCCTACCAAAGAAGTCAGCGGACACATTAAAGGCAATTCAAAATAAATAGAAATAAGAACATTCTGGATGGGTAAAGGGATTGCTGGCAATGTTAAAAAAGAATGATACCTTCATTTTGAGCTGCACAACCAACAAAACAAAACACTCAGAAGAAATTTAAGCTGTGAAAACTTGACTGTGATGAGAAAAAATTTTTTTAAAAAAAGTGAAGAATTTCCCACCTCAGGTCTATTCCCTGGATGGGGCTAAGGGTGTTAAGTCTGCTTGTTTGATGTTAGAAACAATAATCCTTCTAGTTCTGAAAGAAACCACTAAATGAGAGCCATTCTTGGAGTTTGGTCATTCTGTAAATTGCTTTATTTCTTATATGTAAAACCAGTATTCATGAATCTGTAAGTCTTTTCTCCCACCTATGAACATGCTGCTTAGTGCTTTCGTTAGCAACAAAAAGTGTATACGTTATTAATTCAACTTTAATGGGTCCAAAGATTACATATGCTGAGCATCTAAAGTAAAAATATAATGCCGGTTGATAGGCAGGAAAGGAAAGAGGAACTCATAGAACCTCAGAAGCAAAACCTAGTCTCAGAATCCAGATCTCCTGAGGTCTGGCATCAACAGTCTTATATACGTTTATACAAGTTAGATTGGCAGGTTGATAGATTTCTCATTACCAA
Organism: Plecturocebus donacophilus; assembly: GCA_004027715.1. Classification (NCBI taxonomy): domain Eukaryota; kingdom Metazoa; phylum Chordata; class Mammalia; order Primates; family Pitheciidae; genus Plecturocebus; species Plecturocebus donacophilus. Next base: position 16,374 of record PVKP010009110.1, read on the forward strand.
GGTTGAGTTTCTTGAACTCTCAGGAAACTAGAAGAGAATATTTGGACAACAATCATACCAGCAGCAGGCCAGGAGAGTGAGACTTGAAGGAGATGCTGGCTGAGCCATTTCCTGAGCAGTTCCGAAGGAAATGATTTCAATTATTGTCACACAATGGGCCAGATGCTCCCTCTTGCCCAAGCCTAACTATTCTCCCAGCTCCAAAGCAAAGAGAAAAGGAAGGAGGGGAGAAAAAGAGAAAAGGAAGGGGAGGGGAGGAAGGGAATGAAGGAGTAAAGAAAGGGACTGAGGGCAGAAAGGGGAAGGGGGGAGGAGGAAGGAAGAAGGAAAGAAAGAAAAAGAAAGGCATTACAATTAAAGCAAGAATTAACAGCTGTCATAACTATAAAGGTTACTTTTGCATAAAATGAAAATAGAAAAGGTCAGTTCAGGAAATGTTAACACACTGGCTCAGTTTCTCTCAGTTCATAGGCCTGAATGATTAGGAGTAGCAGGCCCAACAGTATGGCAGCTTTGTTGCTTGAGCTTTTATGAGGCATATCTGTGCTGGTGGCAGCTAGCAGACTGGCAGGGCTACAAACTGGCATGCCCTCAGGTCATAAACTAATTATAGTACAATCATTCACTTGTTCTAGCCATTCTGCCAATTACTTCATGAGTAGAGTTGGGCGGGACCCTTGTCTAAGGCCTGCTCTGGAAACAAGACCTCCCGGGCTTAAGGCTTCCTTCCTGTGGAGTTCTGTGGGAGTCTCCAAGGCCATCAATAGTCAGTAGGCCAACCAGTCTATCCTTCTGCCTTAATAATCCACTCACCAATTATTAAGTGTCTGTGATGTACAAGGCCCGGTGAGGAAATGCAAAAATAACAAAGTACCCTCAAAGGCCTTAGATTCTAGGGGTAGGGTGGGGAACATAAGAACCATTCAAAACCTCTGCTTAAGCCCACTTGCATATCTCAAGCCCTGGACTTTCCTGAACAGAAGAGTCCTTTTGAATCTGGACACTGCATTAGTCATCTGAGTTCATCCCACATGTTCTAGGAAAAAAATAAAAGAAGATGTTTACTTCCAGAGTCAGTGTACACTTCTATCTTTTCCCCAATGATGGGGAATAAGCTTTCCTCTTCTCCAGAGTCATAATTCAATTAAGGTCTTACCAAAGCCTGCCCGTCCAAGAGAAGGGTCAATCACTCTCCTCCAGCAAAACAACTCCCCTGCCCCAAGGCCTACCTCTACTGCACTCAACTGAAGTACCTGACTAGGTACACAAAGAGGAGACATATCCCTTTATACACAAGAGCCACAGACTCACAAATAGCCTCGGGAAGCCAGCATGCACTCCCAGGAATACATATAAACACATGAAAAGGTATGTACACAGGTTTGCTTACAAAGTCAAAAGAAAAGTAAACAGATTGAGAGGGCGAAATTTCACAGCTCAGTGAGCTGAAGACCTATGCAGAAAGGAGAATGAGTAAGTCCAAAATACTGTGTTTCAGGGCAGCAGCATACACACACAGTCGGCAGTGACAACTGATTTGCTGGGACTGGAAAGAATGGATTTGCAGAGAGAATTCAGGAAACAGTTTGAGGATCAATAGACCCCATTAGTATGCCAGTGATTTCATAGTAATGCAGTCAAGGTCCCAGAGTAAATCATTTCCATGCTTATTACTACTTATGGCAAATATCACCCAATTCAGACTTAGAGGTTCAAATAGCCCTAGCTCCCTGACAGACATCATTGAAAACATTCCTGCAAGGAGCACCCTTTGTAAGGTGGAGCCAGGCCAAGTACCAGGCATCTGCTCCCCTCCATGGTCACGTAGTCTCCTGCTGCCTTCCACCCTCATATAGGCCCCCACAGTCTGTTTGCATTCCCACACCTGGCCCCACCTTCTAGCAGAGGCCAAGAGCATCATTCCTGGATGAATGCCCAGCCTTTGAAGTCAGAGAGAATGCAGGCTGTTAGATGAGGAGATCCAGATTCAAGACTTCTCAACACACACTTCCCCGTACTCAACAATGCTTATAATAAAGTTACACTCAAGAGGCACTCTGGCTGCTAGAAAAACAGGAAGCCAGAGGAGTGGGTGGGTCAGTTAGGCTCTCTAGACTGGCCTGAACTCTGTGGAATGTCAGGCTCACTAGAAAGTTGAATGCTTCCACTGAAGGTGTGACTAAGGTATCCTTAAGCTGGCATTGATCAACCACCCTTGTCTTAACAAAAAGGTATTTCTCCCCCACTCTGCCTTCCCCACCCTCCCTCCTTCACACACAAAGGAAGTAGCCAGGCCTTCAGTCTTGGTTCTCTAGAGCATAGCAGAACAACTCAGGCAGAAGCAGCTTGGGAGATCTTGTGCTTCTCTATTCAAGTGCTTTCGTAAAAATTGTGGTTGTCAAAAAACAGGTCTGAACACTTGGCTGGAAGCAGCTATGTTTAAAAGCAATTGTTTAATTTCCAGATTGCAAGAATCTTTCTTCATCTGGGCAGTTTGGGAGAGGGAGTGGAAATGTAGATCCATTAAAATAAACAGTAACCACCCATTTGTGTGTATGTGTTCATCTAGGTGTATTCATGGAAATCTGGGAGAAATCAAGCCTTCTGCCTTCTCCTAGTCCATAAGGTCATCAGTCTGCCACACTTCCTGAAATAACAGTTGCAATGCAATAACTCATACTTACATAGCACTTGACAGTTTACACAGCATCCTCCTATTCATTATCCCATTTAATAAAGATTAATCCATTATGTAGTGTGACTAATTCCCTTTGACCTAGCAATTCTGTTTTTTCTATAAATATCTCTTAATAAAATAATCAGTTAAAGTGTGCAAAGGTGTACGTACACAAATGGCCACTGTTGCACTGTTTATATTAGCAAAATGTTAGGAGCAAAGTAAATGTCAATTAATATGGTACTGGTGAAAATATTTATATAGTCATAAAGTGTAATACTGTGATGCCATTAAAATGATTCTACAGATCTGAAAAGATTTCTGCAATGTATTGTTAGTTGTAAAAACATAGGCTAAAAACATTACATATAATATGAGCTTGCTTTGTGTGTATGTATGTGTAAACATGGAAGAATGAAGTGTGAGATATACATTCACCTAAATATCAATGCCTATTATCTCTAGGAAGTAGGAATGTGGCTAATTTTAATTTTCTTCTTTAAACTTTTATGTATTTTCTAAGTTAATATTAAAACAACAAACTATTGCTGTTGATATGGAAAACAATAAAGCTACATTCATTTTGGAAAGGAGAGAAAATAGGTTATGTGGTAACAACAATAATAGTAGCTAACATTTACTGAGCAGTTACTACGTACCTTGGTTTTAAGTACACTTATATTTTGATCTCATAACAGTATTTATGAGGTATGTAATACTGTCCCCATCTTAGAGATGAGAAAATGCTGAGGCTTAGAGAGTTTAAGGGACTTCCCAAGGACATGCAGCTACAAAGTGACAAAACTAGGATGCGAACCAAGGTTTCTGTTGGCTCCAAATCTCATTCTCTTATGATGCTCTACTGCCTTCCTCTTCAAGAGCCTTTTCTCCCTTGAAGTGCTCAAAACAATGTATCAAAGCCAGTTATTATATTTTTGATTACTTATGCCAGAGAGACCCCTTTAAGAACATAATTGTTTCTAGCTCACAGCAAGGTTTCAAGGAATACACAGCACTCTTGGAGCCCGATGCCAAAAACCCAGGTGATCAAAAGCAGCAATAGCTCAAATTGAACCTTGGTCCCTTAAATCTCACAAAGGCAAAGACAGTCTTTGTTTGACTCAACTTTTTCTTCTTCCATCCTTCCATTCCTTCATTGAATATCTATCATATGCTAGGAACTGTGGACATACAAAGATGAATAAGGCAGATTCCCTGCCTTCAGATAATGTGCAATCTGATCCTCAGTGGGGTAGCATCACAGGTCCATTCACCTGAGAGGCTTACTTGAGAACAAACTCTAAGTTGAAATGTGACCAATGACCAAGGGGCCACAGCAGGAAACTTGGGAAGACAGAAAAGAGGTTGCCAAATCCTTCTTCACTACACTTACAAAGAATATGAAAAGTAAGCATATAGATCCAAGTAACCAAATCTAGCAAATATTATTGAGCAATCACTATGTACCAGGCTCTGTGTTAGGTGCTGTCATATATCTTACGAGTACTACTATTACTACTTTTCTTACTACCATTAGAAAAAATAACAACTAACATTTTATTAAATCCTTACTAGTAGTGACAGAAACCAGGCTAAGTGCTTTACATGCAGTGTAAGTTTTCACGACCACAAGTCTATTAATATGGCGTAAGGTAGACGTTTAACATGAAATCAAAATGAAACAAATCAACAAATGAAGTGTCTAGAATTCTCCACTGTTCCCTTATTCACCATGAGGAATTTGATGGTCATCTTAGAGGTAGAATGGTTTGAATACCTAGACACCTACATAAATACTTCCCATTTGTTCATTTCTCTAGTCCAGCTCATAGGTTCACAAACTTAAAGAATTACTGTATAGAGTTATATGCACAGATACAGTACTCTATGGCAATATGAAAGAATTCCAGGAAGAGTTTCAATGATTCATGATTTTTGTCTTATGTGCTAATTTTAATACCTGACTTAGAGAATACATGAGATAATAATGGTGCAATAAATAGTATATGACCAATAAATTATGAATGCTGCCTTAATACACTAACCTTAACAATAATCATATCAGATAAATACCCATTGTATAGGTAAGGAAACGAGTTCACAGAGGTTTAGCCCCCATTGCTTCAGTGTGACAAAGCCAAGGTTTAAACCAGGTCTGACTGACACTAAAGCCTATGCTTCTTGCACAGCTTTATGAAAGGCACTTTCTTTTTGGCAAATGAATAATGTATGAACTTAAAGCAATTACCTGGGTACTATGGGTGAGATAGATCAGAAGAGATGAACATGAAGGCAGATCCAAGGAAGAATGATGAACAGAAACATGACATTATCAAATGTGGGCTTTGGAAAAGTTATCCCGATGGTGGTGACACCTGTTCCCTGAGGCAATGTCATCTCTCTTTTGAGGTTGAATACTGGCAAGAAGGGCTAACCTACAAAGTAAGCCGTTTTTGCTGGTAGAGGTCTCCAAGGTGATAAGGTATCCAACTGAACATCACTTGTCTTTTTGAATTCCCAAACTGAGAACTGAACAGCTACATTTTTGGAGGTGATAGAGGAAGCTGGGGCCTGGTTCCCTTTCAACAGATGTCCAAATGTATTGGTTGCAGATTTCACACTGAAGAAGACACTTCAGCCTTTCTTGGGTCTCAGTATGGTGCTGGGTAGCAACAACACACTTGTTGACATGTCCAACGTGCTATTTTTCACCTAAACCAACTACATCTAATCTCAGAAAAAAAAAAAAAAACAGCCTGGGACTTGAAAATACATGTCTTGAAAAGCAAAATGCCAAGGACCATGAAAAGTTCCCTGTAACCCACCTAAACTAAGCTGCAGGTACTTCTCCCCACAGGGCATGTTGTCCTGTTCAAGGGAGACTGGGGAGTTTCTCAAATACTTTTGCTTACTTCTTAGGATAACCAAAAAAATAAGGATTATAATCTTCACCCACCAGGTGGCCGTTTACATCCAAAAAGATTTGAAGCAACTTATAAAAAAGTTCTGATGTCACAGGGTCATAAAATTAAAAGAAAGATTTAGGGAAAAAAAAACAGAAAATGAGATAATTTTATTTAAAAAGAAAACCTTTTGTTTATATATATGTTCAATGAATGTTCAAATTTGCTCTGTGCTTCCCAGTAGCTGAGACACAAAGGCAAACACCTTAATCTGATAAAAGGAAACAAGCTAATTTATCAGGAGGCAAACTATTTATGAGCACTGGCTTCTACATGCAAACTATACAAGAAAAAAATTTTTTAAACACAAAAAACTGATATTTCCAACATTCTTTTGCCAGAATATACTTCTGTCATATAATCATTCCTTAAATTGACCCTCATGTATTAAATTACCCTCCCCACATGAACAATCCTTTTGTTTTTCCTCACTCGCTTCCCAGTATCCCTGATGAAGGGCCTAAGAGCAAGCAGTACCAAAACCCTCCAGATGCTGCTGCTCTGGATCTGTTCCGAGTTTCTGGATACTTGGTTGGGACCTCCAAAATGTTGGATTTAGACAGCAGATACCAGTTTGGGCCCAGAATATTTTTAGGGCTATATCAGTGTTAATTACCTTAACTAGCAGCCTAGCTCCTTAGAAATGGCTAATATTGGGCTCTGAGTAGGACAGTCAATGATATCTAAGGGACTCTTTCCACTACAGCTGATGTGCCTAATGGATCACAGGTGCAAAAATAATCAGCACCCAGCAAGCCAGGTCAGAGTCAGGCTGTTTGGATCAAAGATCATACTCAGGAGAGAAGAATCCTAGGTGTATGAAGAGGAAGATCTGGGGGAAGGGTTAACTAGTAGACAGTCCAGCTTCCAGGAAGAGTACTGGAGTAAGAACTCCAATGCTGGAAAGAATGTTTGGCTTTGATATGGAAAGCCCCCAACTCCCACCCCAAGTGACCAAGAGGTGGGGCACTCTGAGGCAAGAAAAGAGAAAGAAACGGCATGCTCACAAGGGCTGGTAAGAGGGATGTTGAAGGAACAGGGTCTGGGAAGGAAAATTCTGAATAGCCTGATGAAAAGGACATTTTTACATACTCATGTTAAGAGCCCAACATCTGACTTAGGTGACAAGTAAAAGGGGATATTAAGAGCCAAAGTCTCACCCAGGTGTGAGATATGAGGGAACTGGTCCTTAACCAAGGCTAGAGAAGCAGTGGAAGGTGTGGTATGGTACAAGCCAGGTGGAAATTTCAGTAAGAAAAGAATTTGCACTCAACTATGGGCCAAATACTGGCATCGTTCCATTTAATTCTCCTTACAACAATCATGTGACTTAAGTATGACTGCCATTATGACATGTGAGGAAACTGAGATACAGGGAGTTGCTTCCCAGAAATTTATCAGGGGCATCTGACTAGGAAAGAGCACTTTGAGCCTTTCAGCTAGATGTTTGTGGCTCCAAATTTTGTATCTTTCAATTCAATAGCTGCTAAAAAAGAGCCAGCCCTACATAGCTAAGGAACCAGGCCCCAACACTGGGGCGAGGGGGAGTAACGCCTTGACCTGGCAGCCTAGTACCACAGAAAAGCTGCTTTCCTGAAGTAGGACCAATCAAAATTGACTTTCTAGGCTTTGTTAAAATCCTACCTATTGTGTTCTTTCTAAATATAACTGTATATACACAATATATATATGTGTGTGTGTGTGTGTGTTTGTGTGTGTGTATTTTAACATTTTATTTAGATAATATCTAATAATAATAATACAAGGTAGTATTGAGCATTACTGTGTGCCAGACACAGCACTAAGTGCTTAGCAGCTTAGATCATTTATTCACATCAGAAAATCTACATTTAAATAACACTATCTGCAATTCACAGATAAAGAATGAGGGCAAATAACTTGCAGAGGGTCGCATGAAAAATAAGTGACAGAATTTCAGTTTAACTCTGTCTGCCTCCAGATTCATGTGACACTGCCTTCCTACCTCTTTGATATAGATACCACAAAAATATAAATTAGCAGAAAGAAAAAGAAAAAAGCATCCACAGTATCATTAACATATTCGCTTTTCTCTAAAGACTTTTTTTGAGACAGGGACTGGCTGTGTCGCCAGAGCATGATCGTGGCTCATACAGCCTTGATGTCCTGGGCTCAAGCCATCCTCCTACCCTGAGGTCCCAAGTAGCTGAGACTACAAGTGCACACCACCACATCTAGCTAATTTTTATATTTTTTCGTAGTAACAGGGTTTACTATATTGCCCAGGCTAGTCTCAAACTCCTGGGCTCAAGTGATCCTCCTCCCTTGGCCTCCCAAACTGCTGGGATAGGCATGAACCACCATGCCTGGCCTCTCTATAGACTTTCAAGCTACATAAACTAGTGTTTTGATTTGACCTCTTCCTTAATAATCCCACAGCTCTTTCCCCAAAGGGCTGATAAGGCAGGAACTAGGTCTTTATTTAGTTTCTCCTCACTGTTTCACCCCAATGGGTAGACACACCTATTGCTGATGGGCCAGAATGAGGAGACTGAAGATCAGTGATAACACTAGACTGCAAGAGAATTTTCCAAGACATTACTTCCTGAGCCAGGGTCCCCAGTGGGAGTTTACTATGTAATCTGGGACAATGAGATGCTTAGGTAATCACCTCAAGTTGGAGGCTGATATAATCTTTTATTAAGCATTAAATCAGATAGTTGTAAATAGGTAAGAAAACTTTTCAAAGAGTTTTTAAGTATATTATCAGATGTTCAAATGAAGATGTATATACAAAGATATTTTCTACAATGTTATTTATAATAGCAAAAAATGAAAAACTAAATGGCCAATTACATGGAACTAGTAAATTAAACTACAATGCATTCATATCATGGGTTATTATTACGTAGTAATTTAAGTTTTCAAAACAGTTATAATGACAAGGGAAAAGAACCATGGTAAGAGGAAGAATTGGAAGGAAGGATACAGACAATATGACCAGGAGTATGGTCTCAAATATATATTACTTTTGTAAACAAAATATGTTACTCTGTTAATGAAAAAAAAGTCAATTTTATAAAAACCAAGATGAATGATTGTGACCCTTTCCACAATGTTTTTGCTCTTGCAATTAGGCTTGCTTTTTCTTAGAAATGGTTTAAGTTGCTGCTTTCATTTGTAAAACAGGGGTGAAAGTAACTACTAATCTCCCATAGTTTCTGTGTTGATGAAATAAGATGATGGATGTGGAAGTGACTTTTCTCAAACATTAGAGTGCTGTTCACTTTTGAGCTATATTGCTGAAGAAATCCTATGTGTGCTGATCTTTTGGTGGTCTGTAGTAATCAATCTTTCTTAAAGCCAGGCCTGGTCCTAGTGCAGTGGCTCACGCCTGTAATCCCAGCACTTTGGGAGGCCAAGGTGGGTGGATCACGAGGTCAAGAGTTTGAGATCAGCCTGACCAACATAGTGAAACTCCGTCTCTACTAAAAATACAAAAATTAGTTGGGCATGGTGGTGTGTGCCTATAATCCCACCTACTCAGGAGGCTGAGAGAGGAGAATCACTTGAACCTGGGAGGCAGAGGTTTCAGTGAGCCAAGATCGGGCCACTGCACTCCAGCCTGGGTGACAGAGCGAGACTCTGTCTCAAAAAAAAAAAAAAAAAAAAAAAAAAAAAAGCCAAGCCTTACTGCCCATTTCTACTGCCATCATTACACTTCAGGCCTTTACCCTCCCATTGCCTGAACTTCCATATCAGCCTCCCAGCTGAACATAGCCCAGTCTCTGGTCTCCTCTATCCACCCTCCACAATGCATCAATAATCAGCTTTCTGATCACGTTAATCCTTTGCTCAGACTACTGCAGACTCTTGAGTACCCTTCACATATCACACTAATTTTTTAGCCAATTATTCTGTGACATTCTTCAATTATCATCTATGTTCCCATATAATCAGCTAAAAGTGTTCAACATATTTTTGCTTAACTAGAAAGCACTGCATTACACAGTAGACCCTCAGTGTAAGTTATTTATTGGTAAGTGGCAATGTGGTACCCTCCTACTTAAAGTGTGATCTGTGGACCAGTGTCATCAGACTCACCTGAGAGTTTGTTAGACAGACAGAATCTCTGGCTCCACCCAAACCTATTGAATCAAAGAGTATTCCTTAGGTGATTTGTATACACAGTAATATTTGAGAAGCAGTAGCCTAGAACGCCCTCAAGTTGGCAGATGAAGCAAAGTGTTCACAGCTTTTTCACAGATTTATTGACTCATTCCAAGCTGTCCTTGTTTCTTTCACATAGGTTTATTCATCCCCTTTCTTAGATGTAAGATCATTAAAAAGTATTAACATATCTTTCTCTTCCTTTGTCTCAACTTCTACCATCCACACCCTTAATAAGTGCTCATCAACTTAAAATAGTTTTACAGACCAAATTTAAAAGTAACCATGATAAAACTTATTTCATATAGCATAGTGGTTTTTAAAAAGGGACTCTGGAGCTTGCCAGCCTGAAGTCAAGAATCGCTTTCCAACACTTCCCAACTGCATGACCTTAGGCATGTTACCTGGCCTGTATGTGCCTCAGTTGCCTCATCTGTGAAATGAAGATACTAATAATATTTACATCAAAAGGTCATTGTGTAAGAATTAAATGAGTAGAGAGGTGGGAAACTCTTAGAACGGCCTCTGGCAGAGCTATCGCTATATAAGTTTTAGGTATTATAAGTGTTTTTTAGAAGATAATTATAATAAGTATTTCAAAACTTAGGCCACTAATAATCATAACTATAGAATTCTTCCATGACAGACTGCTTTCCTGAAATTTAAGTCTCTGGTCTCTGTATAGTCTTACTGAATTCTCACAACTCCTCAACGAGATTGATGATAATCTTATTTTACAGAAGGCAAAGTTTACACAGCTTGACTTGACTTCAGGACTGAGGGATTTCAAAGTCCATGTTCTTTATAAAAAGAGGGCTTTATAGACAACAGAGAAAAGAAACAGTTGATTCAAAGATGTACAATATAGAATGAGGTAAAAGTTGATAGTTTGACTATTTTGGGTACCCAAATTTTGGAAAAGCAGGATTCGTTTTGTAAGAACTCACAAGCTTAGTGATACAAATAATTAAAGTAGTACTGTGAACATTGCATTCAGTGACTTAAACTTGAAGTGAACAGTTTGTAAAGAGCAAGCCAAGGACAATCATCTAGGTCTCTGAAACTTTCTCCATCAGGATTCCAGGCCAAGAAATAGTTAATGGAAACCTGTCTACATCCCCAGCTACATAGACTACCCCTGGACAGGAAGTAGGTACAGATATTCCTAAGCTAGAATCAGGGAATCTGTAACATACAGGAAGAAGAAGAGAGTCTCGCAATGTGCCTCTAATACTCCTCTCCTGGACATTACTATCTCTGGTTCTTCCTTCCTGCTCTGGGAATTCACCCAGTCACCATCTGCAAAACACACACTGCTGTTAAGAGAAGTTAGAATGTTTGGGATTAGAGCCAGAGCTAGGAAAGTAGTATAATGTCCTCTTCCTGAAAGGACATTCCTGGAAGGGGAATGTGGGGAGTGATGGCCTTTGGGATTCTTCCAAATTCATAGCAAGCAGTGGCAGCATCTAGTGGAGAGAATAGGCCCAGGGGCCATAGGCACACATCAAGCTCCCAGCATGGTGTTTGGAATATGAGTGAGAACCTCTTTGTATGGCTGTTAGGTAATAAATCCCTTGGGTAAAAAAGTATGCAAAAGAATCTTGAGTGGGTCAATCTCATGTATTACATGAAAGGAAGAGAAATAGACACTGAATTCTCTATGCATATAGATGAGAGATTTTAGCCACCTAAATTAATAAGATAATTTTTAAAAGCCAACTAAGAAATAGTCAGAGTTCATGGGATCTAGAATCAACAATATGGTATACGAAGCAAAGGGTAAAAAAGTAGGGAAAAAGAAAAATTGCATTGCAACCTCAAAGGATGCTGCAGCTGAAAATGAGTCAGTGATAGCAGTGATAAGATACAATTGGAAAACTCAAATTTAAGGAGTTGGAAAAACAAAGTTGAGTTCTATCTGAAAAGGAAATCATGAAAACTGCTATTAATGAAATCACATGGCATGTAAACAGTGCATAAAGTCCCCAGGCTGAGGGAATAAATGAGAACCTAAGCTCCACTTGCCAAGTCTCATGCCTCAAACCAGGGCTGAATCCACCTGAAGAAAACAGAGCTTTTTTGTAATTGGCATAAAAGCACTATATGGGTTAGTAGCAGCCCTGTAGTGTATATCCTCAGGGGATTTCATATTGATAAAAACTAGGACTATAGAGACAAACATTGAACTTTTGGCCCCAAATAGATCCAGATATTTCATCTTTCATCTCTAACTCACTCATCTCTTTTCAAGTATATATAGCTGGATGAAACAGAACTAAAAAGTATCCTAAAGATAAATACAGGAAGAGAGATATTATGAGGGATTGGCTCACAGATTATAGAGGCTAAAAAGTTCTACCACATGCCCTCTGTAAGCTGGGGGGGGAAAGCCAGTGGTGTGGTTCCAGTCTAAGCCAAAGGACTGAGAACTACGACAGCCAAAGGTGTAAGTCCCAGTCTGAGTCTGAAGGCCTGAGAACCAAGAGCACCTGTGTCCAAGGGCAGGAGAGGATGGATGGCCCAACTAAAGAAGAGAGAGAGAGAATTTGCCTTCCTCTGCCTTTTTTTTTTTTCTATTTGGATGGGACAGATCCCATGATGATTGCCCATATTAGTGAGGGTAATCTTCTTTACTCAGTACTGATTTAAATGCTAATCTCTTCCAGAAACACCCTCACAGACACACCCAAAAATAATGTCTTACCAGCTATCTGGGCATCCCTTAGCCCAGTAAAGCTGACACGAAATTAAACATCATAACCTCTATCCAACATGATTCATTAAGCCCCATATTACACTCACAAATAGAAAACAAATGTTGGAATCAGAATTTTAAAGGCTGAAAGGGTCCACAGGACACTTCCAGGGAGCTTTTGTCTGACCCTGACTACTTATGCTTATATGCTGAGACCAAGAGACCTCTGAGCTATTCCCAATACAGTCTCAGAGGCTTAGTAAGAACAAATGTAAGATAATTTACTCTTTACTTTACAGGTAGGGAAAGTGAAGCCTAAAAAATGGCAGTAACTTACCTAAAGCAACAAATCATGGAAGTAAAAACTCAACTATAGACTGCAAAGTGTTTTACTTTACATGAATTAAAAATCTGATGGGAGTAGTGTGGAAAGGAGTAAAGTCCCCTCAAGTCAAGGGCCATGTATTTTTTCCATTTCCAATTCTAGGCTCCAGAAGAATTAAATAACCACCTCAAATAGTTAGTTACTTTGCTAAACCAAAAAGCAGGCAGGGAAAAAAAGTCCTATGTTTCAGAAGTGGGATCTTTACATATAAAAGATGCTCAATTATGTTTACTGAATACATATGTAGTTTGGAGAAAAATAAGTTAGGAGACAAACAGGGGCAGAAGCACTGGGGTTAATTTAAATAGCCAGGCTACTGGGATTCCTCTTGTCCTCCCATAGTAAAGTCTCAAATAGAACTTAGGCATTCTACGAATGAGCATAAGCCTCCTTCCCATATTTCCACACCCTATCCCTCCACTATCAGAGTTAATTTGAGATTACCTAGGTACCTTCTCTTCTCTGGCACTAAGGTCATCAAACCATACCAAATTAAGCTGTAAAATTTCCTTTATTCTACATATTTAAGATCTAAAATAGACTAGGATGATAACAGGAGGCTAGTATGGAAGGACAGCCTGGCATAGTTATCTTATTTCCATTTCTCTAAACCAAAATTATTATTGTATTCCATATAGGTCACATAAATAGAGTTGAAGCCACTTCAGGTTAAGGGTAGGCCAGGAGGATTGGCAGGTAGCTCTATAAATGTACTTGTATTTCTAGTGAGAGTTCTTGGTTAGAGGAGCAGAGATGAGAATGCAATGGGTGGTGGCTGTTGGACACTTCCAGGGAGACTTTTGTCTGATCCTGGCTACTTATGTTTATATGCTGAGACCAAGAGGCCTCCTAGCTATTCCAGATACAGACTCAGAGGCTTAGCAGGGACAATTATAAGATAATTAATGCTATTTGTTTTAGGATGGGGAGTCGGTGGATGCAGATTCTGTCTCTGGAATATGGGCTCCAAGCTATCAGCTCTGAACAAGGAAAGAGATATGAAAGTCACTGTACACTGTTTCCTGAACACACCAGCTCAAATTGCTATTTCAGCCAAAACAATTATCAGTCTAGTTAGATCAGAAACAGAAAAAAAAAATGAGAAGATACTCTCCTCCCTCATTCCATCACCTCATCTTGCTCCTAAATTCCTTCTTCATGGTTTGCTCTCACCTGGAATATTGTGTACCAATCTGGTTACCAAATCTCAGGGACAATAGCATCAAGCTGGAGTTGTTCAAAGAAAACTCTTAAAAACGGTCAATTTAAAACAAATAAAATGGGCTGAGTGCAGTGGCCCATGCCTGTAATTCTAGCACTTTGGGAGGCTGAGGCAGGCGGATCACTTGAGGTCAAGAGTTTGAGACCATCCTGGCCAACATGGTGAAACCCTGACTCTAGTAAAAATACAAGAATTAGTCAGGTGTGGTGGTGCAGGCCTGTAATCCCAGCTACTTGGGAGGCTGAAGTGGGAGAATAGCTTGAACCAGGAGGTAGACGTTGTAGTGAGCCAAGATCACACCACTGCACTCCAGCCTAGATGACAGAGTGACAGTCCATCTTAAAAAATAAAATAAAATAATAAAATAAAATGAAGTCCAACTTCATTTAGTAAACAGAAAGCACATCACTCCCATGGCTTAAAACAGCTTGACTATATAACTCTTTGTTTTTAAGGTTTGGATAAATTAGCAGATGAGAGATACCAAAAAGGAAATTAATGTCAGGAGGATAACCGTTACTTATGGATGTTGACTTTGTGAAATAGGAAGAGGGTCCAAAAGAGAAACATATAGGGGCTATAATTCTGCCAGATCCTGTACTAGGAACATTATCCACATTATCTCATTTAATCCTCACAATAACCTTATGAGTATGAACTGTTATAATCTCCATATTGCTGATAAGGAAACTCAGGTTTAAGAGAAGTTACATAGTGAATACATTTAAATATCCTACAATAGATGAATGAGTGGAAAACAAAAAGTGATATATACATATTATGGATACACACAATGGGATAGTATTCACCCTTAAAAAGGAAATCTTGCAATATGCAATAATATGGATGAATCTTGAGTATATTATGCTAAGTGAAATAAGTCAGTCACAGGGGACAAATACTACATGATTCTACTCATATCTGAAGTATCTAAAATAGTCAAACTCATAGAAGCAAAGAATAGAATGGTGACTGTTAGGGGCTGGGAAGAAGGGGAAATGCGGAGTTGCTAATCAACAGGAATAAAATTTCAGATATGCAAGATGAATGAGTTCTAGAGTCTATTGTACAAGATTGTACCCCTAAATAACAATACTATATTGTACATTTAAAAATCTGGTAAGTGAATAGATCCCACATGAAATGCTCTTACCACAATAAAGATTAATAAAATAATAAAATGAGACGTTAAATAACATCCAAGTCATGTACAGCTGGTTAAAATGAGGTTTGGATACAGATTGGAAAGGAAGTGAAATCATCTTTATTTGTAGATGATATGATCAGCTAGGCAGAAAATTTTAAGGAATCTACAAAAAGTTTACTAGAACTAATGAGTGAGATTAGTAAGGTTGCAGGACACAAAACTAATGTATATAAATAAAACACATTTCTACATAGTAGCAGTCAGCCATCAGAAGGTGAAATTTTAAAATATAAACCATTTATAATAGCATCAAAAATACAAAAGGACTTAGGGATAAATTTGGCAAAAGATGTACATGACCTAGAGTGAAACTACAAAACATGGCTGACATAAACCAAATAAGATCTAAATAAATGGAGAGATATACATTGTTTCTAGATTAGGGAAATCAGTATTGTTCATGCATTACTTACCAAATTGATCTATAAAAACAGCACAAACCCAATCATAATGCCAGCAGCCATTTTAAATAGAAATTGACAAGCTGGTTCTAAACTTTTTTTTTTTTTTTTTTTTTTTGAGACAGTCTCACTCTGTCACCCAGGCTGCAGTGCAGTGGCATGATCTCGGCTCAGTGCAACCTCTGCCTTCCAAGGCCAAACCATTTGCCCGTTTCAGCCTCCTGAGTAGCTGGGATTACAGGTGTGTGCCACCACACCCGGCTAATTTTTGCATTTTTAGTAGAGACAGGGTTTTGCCATATTGGCCAGGCTGGTCTCAAACTCTCAAGTGACCTGCTCACCTCTGCCACACAAAGTGCTGGGATTATAGGTGTTAGCCACCATGCCTAGCCAGATTCTAAACTTTATATAAAAATTCAAATAAGGAATAGCCAAAACACCTTTAAAAAGAACAAAGTTGGAGGACTTACACTACTTTATTTCAAAACATATTACAGTAATCAAGACAGTGTGGTTTTAGCATAAACATATAGGTTAATGTTACACAACAGAGTCTCCAAAAATAGATCCACATGTAAAAGGTCAATTGATTTTTGACAAAGGGACCAAAGCAATTAAGTGGAAAAAGGATAATCTTTTTGTTTTGTTTTGTTTAGAAATGGGGTCTCTCTCTGTTGCCCAGGCTGAAGTGTAGTGGTGTGATTCTAGCTCACTGCAGCCTTAAACTCCTAAGCTCAAGTTATCCTCCATCTCAGCCTCCTGCATAACAGGACTGCAGGTGGGCACTACCAAACCCAGCTAATTTTAGTAAGTATTTTTTGTAGAGATGGGATCTTGCTATGTTGCCTAAGGCTAGTCTCGAACTCCTGGCCCCAAGCAATCCTCCTGCCTCAGCCTCCCAAAGTGCTGGGATTACAGGTGCCAGTCACTGTGCTTGACCTGGAAAAGTATAATCTTTTAAACAAATAGTGCTGGAACAATTGGATGTTCATATGTAATAAACAGTGTTAGAATAACTAGATGTCCATATGCAAAAAACAAACAAAACCCCAAAATGCCTTAGCCCTTACTTCACAAAACATATTAAACCAAAATGGATCCTAAACCCAAGTGTAAGAGCTAAAATTATATAACTTCTAGAAGAAAATATAAAAGAAAAATCATGGCTACATTGGGTAAGGTAAAATTTCTTAAATAGGACACAAATGCAGAAATTATAAAAGAAAAAATCATTAAACTGGACTTTATGAAAATTCAAAATTAAAACATTTTACTTTCAAAAGTCACTGTTAAGAAATGGAAAGGCAAGCCACAGACTGGGAGAAAAATATTGGCAAATCTCATATATCCAACAAAGGATTTATATCTTGAATAAAAAATAACTCTTACAACTCAATATTAGTATTAAAAGCAATAAAATTGTGCAAAAGATTTAAAGACACTTCACTAAAGATGATATACATATGGCAAATACACACATGAAAAGGTGTTCAACATCATTAGCCATTAGAAAAATATACATTAAAACTACAAAGACATTCCAATATATACCTATTAGACTGGCTAAAATTAAAAAGACTTACCATAATAAGTGTTCATGAGAAACTGGAGGAATGGAACCCTCTTACAGTATTGATATAAGATGTTTACAATCACTTGGAAAATGATTTGGCAACTTCAAAAAATGATAATGATATACCTACTATATGACCCAGCCATTCTACTCATAGATTTAACCATGAAAAATGAAAGTATATGTTCACACAGAATTATATGTGACTGTTCATCACAGCTTTATTCATAATAGCTATGAATAACTACTCATAATAGGTATGACAAACTATTCGTAATAGCCAGAAACAATGCAAATGTTCAAGTAAATGAATAAACAAACTATGATATATCTATACAACTGAATATTACTCAGCAATATTAAAGAACCATTAAAATATGCATCATAGGCAGATATAAATATAATTATGCTGAGTGAAAGGCAAAGAAAAATACATACTATATGATTCGATTGATATAACATTCTAGGAAATGCAATGTACTGTAGTGATAGAAAGCACATCAGTGGTTGCCTGGGGGTTGTAGAGCTGGATTACAAAGGGGTCTAAGGAAACTTTTGGGTATGATGAACATGCTTATTATCTTAATTATGGTAATAGTTTCACACACATTGTCAAAACTCATCAATTTATATATGTATTTATACATGTATATCCATGTATATCTTACTGTATATCAATTACATCTCAATAAAATGTAAAATTAAGTCAATTTAGCCTCAATATCATAGTGATCATATTAATAAAGTAGCACTAATTTTCCAAAGAAATAAAAAATCAGTATCTTGAGTGACATCAGCAAGATGGAATAGAAAGCCTGCAACTCTCCTAAACACATGAACACACAAATGCAGCAACAAAACATAGAAAAATTCCCTTTTTGAAAAATCCAGAAACTACTTAAGAGGCTCCTGTATAATGAGACTAGCCACATTAAAACCAGTAAGGAAATCTGAGATACCCTTTCAGCATAATGCCTTCCCCTTGTACAGGGCCATACAATTGGGAGAACCCCATTCCCAGATTCCAACTTCTTCCTAGGAAAGGAAGGAGTTAGACCACACGTCCAGTACCCCAACTTTTCCAGTAGCTATCCAGAAGATTGGATTCCGTTTTGCTTTCTCAGAGTAACGATGGGACCTAGCATCTAGCCACCTTGGAACCACTGAGATCAGAGACAGTATTTTAGGCTAGCAGTTGCTACAACCCCTCTCCCCAGCTTAGCACAGAGCCAGCAGATGAAAATCCCTGGCTCCTATCTTCTCTCCAGTGAGGAAAGGTGTTGGACCACGTATCCAATGCCCCAACATTTTTTGGTGGGGGGATGCACAAAGGACTGGTTTATGTCTTGTTTGTATTGAAGTACTGACAGTACGCAGCACTGTTTCAGGCCTGAAACAGACCCAGTCTGTTTTAGGACTACTGTGATCAGAGATGGCAGGTTAGCCTTGCAGTTGCCCTGCTAAGAACAAAGAAAATAGGCTGAAACAGCACAAAACTTTAAAAGGCCCCTGAAATCTCTAGCTGCGCTGACTGATGAGGGTCTTCCCCTGTATAAGGCTAGTCCATGAAGACTGGGATAGGTAGCTCTTTATTTAATGAGCAGATACTCACACAAAGAGCCAAGGAACATGAAGAAATAGGGAAATATATCCCAAACAAAGGGACAAAATAAATGTCCTGGGATCAATCCTAATGAAATGGAGATATATTATTTACCTGACAGTCAAAACTAACAATAAGATGCTTAAGGAGATCAGAAGAACAACACATGAATAAAGTAAAAATTCCAAAACAGATTATATATATATATATATATATAATCTAGGCTGGGCATGGTGGCTCATGCCTGTAATCCCAGCACTTTAGGAGGCTGAGGCAGGAGGATTACTTGAGGTCAGGAATTTGAGACCAGCCTCAGAAACATAGTAAGTCCTTGTCCTTACAGAAAAAAATTTAAAAAGTTAGCCTTGCATGGTGGCACTCGCCTGTAGTCCCAGCTACATGGGAAGCTGAGATGGGAGATCACTTGAGCCCAGGAAATCCATACCAAGACACATTATAATCAAATTGTCCATAGGCAAAGAAAGTAGCAAAAGAAAAATAACCTGTCATATACAAGAAAACTCCATAAGACTATCAGTGGATTTCTTAGCTGAAACTTTGCACACCAGAAGGGAGTACAATGATATAGTCAAAGTGCTAAAAGAAAAAGAAAAAACTCACCAGCAATCAAGAATAAAACTATCCTTCAAAATGAAGAAGAGATAAAGCTTTTGTCAGACCCCCCCCAAAAAAAAAAAACCAACCCAAGAGAGTTCATTACCACCAGACTTGCCTCTCACAAGAAATATTAAAAGGTTAAAGGGAATTCTTTGTGTTGAAATGAAAGAACATTAAATAATAATACAAAAAATACATACAAGTGTAAAATTCACTGGCAAAGTTAAATATATAAACGCGGCTGGGCATGGTGGCTCAAACCGGTAATCCCAGCATTTTCGGAGGCAGAGGCATGCAGATCATCTGAGATCAGGAGTTCAAGACCAGCCTGGCCAACATGGTGAAACCCTGCCTCTACTAAAAATACAAAAATTATCCAGGCATGGTGGCATGTGCCTGTAATCCCAACTACTCAAGAGGCTGAGGTAGGGGAATCATTGAACCTGGGAGGCGGAGGTTGCAATGAGCAGAGATCACAGCATTGCACTCCAGCCTTGGCAACAGAGCAAGACTCCATCCCCCCAAATAATAATAATAATAAAATTAAAAATAAATAAATGAATATATAAACAAATACAGAATAATGTAATGCTGTGATACTGGTAGGTAAAACACTTTTAATTCTAGTATAAAAGTTAAAAGGCAAATAGATTGTAAATATAAAATATGGTAATGTTAATGGATACAAAATAAAACACTAGGTAAATTGTGACATCAATAGCATAAAGTATGTGAAGGGGAAACTGTAGTTTTTGTATGTGATTGAAGTTATGTTGTTATCAGCTTAAAATAGGCTACAATAACTATAAGATTTTAATCTAAACTCTTGGTAACTACAAAGAACATACATATTGAAAATATATACAAAAGAAAAAGATAAATCACTTAATACAAAAATCAAAACACAAAGGAAGACATTACAAAACAAGAAAAAAGAGCTATAAGAGAAAATAATAAGCAAAATTGGCAATACAAAGTTCCTCTCTATCAATAAGTATTTATTTCTCTATTTTTGAGATGGAGTCTTGCTCTGTTGCCCAGACTGGAGTGCAATGGCACAATCTTGGTTCACTGAAACCTCTGCCTCCCGGGTTCAAGAGATTCTCCTGCCTCAGCTGACCGAGTAGCTGGGATTACAGGCACCTGCCACCACATCCAGTTAATTTTTGTATTTTTAATAGAGATGGAGGTTTCACCATGCTGACCAGGCTGGTCTTGAACTCCTGACCTCAGGCAATCTGTCTGCCTTGGCCTCTCAAAGTGCTGGTATGACAGCTGTGAGCCACTGCACCTGGCCGCAATAGCTACTTTAAACATAAATGGGCTGACTCCCAAATTGAGAGAGATAGAGTGAGTGAATGGATCAAAAAACAACATCCAACTATATGCTGTCTATAAGAGATTAACTTAAGTTTTAAGGACACACAGGCTGAAAGTGAAGGAACAGACAAAGATATTCCATGCAAATGCTAACCAAAAAAGAGCAGAGTGGCTACCCTTATATCAGACAAAATAGGCCAAAAACTGTCACAAGAGACAAAGGACAATATGCAATGAAAAAAGGGCAATTCACAGGATGATATAAGAATTATGAATATATATGCACACAACATTAAGCCGCCTAAATATATAAAGCAAACATTGACAGAACTGAAGGGAGAAATAGACAGCAATACTATAATAGTAGAAGACTTCAATATTCTACTTTCAACAATGGATGGTACATCCAGACAGATGATCAAAAGGAAACAGCGAACTTGAATGACACTATAGATCAAACAGACCTAACAGAAACATACAGCATTCCACCCAAAGCAGCATAATATACATTCTTTTCAAGTACACACAGAACGTTTTCTAGGGTAGATCACATGGTAGGCCACAAAACAAACTGAAGAAGATAGAAATCATACCATTTATCTTTTCTGACCACAATGGAATGAAACTAGACATCAATATCAGAAGAAAACATGGCAAATTCAAAAATATGTGGAAATTAAACAATACATTCCTAAATAACCAATGGGTGAAACAAAAAAATCAAAAGGGAAATTAGAAGATATTTTGAGATAAATGAAAAATAGAACATATAAAACCTATAAAATGCAGGTAAATCAGTACTTATAGTGATAAGCGCTTACATTAAAAAAGAAAAATCTCAACCCAACTTTACACCTCAAGAAACTAGAAAAATAAGAAAAAAAAAAAAGCTAATCCCAAAGTTTCTTGAAGGAAAGAAATAAAGATTAGAGTAAAAATAAACAGAATAGAGAATAGAAAAATAATACAAAAGATCAACAAAACTAAGTGTTAACTTTTTGAAAAGATCAACAAAATTGACAAACCTTTGGCTAGGCTAAGAAAAAAGAGAAAGACACCAGTAAATAAAATTATCAATGAAAGAGAAGACAGTACAACTGATACCACAGTCACAGTCATGCATCACCTAACGATAGGATTATGTTCTGAGAAATGTGCCATAAGGTGATTCCATCACTGTGTGAACATCACACAGTGTACTTACACAAACCTAGCTGGTACAGCCTATTACACAACTAGGCTATATGGTAGACTCTGTTGCTCCTAGTCTACAAGCCTGTACAGCATGTTACTGTATTGAATACTTTATGCAATTATACCACAATGTAAGTATTTGTGAATCTAAATATAGCTAAACATAGAAAAGGTACAGTAAAAATATGGTATTACAATCTTATGGGACCATTGTCACATATGTGGTCTGTCATTGATTGAAACATCATTATGAGATACATGACTGTATATGCCAACGAACTGGAAAACTTAGAAGAAATGGATAAATTTTTAGAAACATATGACTGACCAAAACTGAGTCACAAAGAAATAGAAAAATCTGAACAGATCTGTAACTGGTAAGGAGATTGAAATAGTAAATTAAAAATCTCCCAATAAAGAAAAGCCCAGGAACAGATTACTTTACTGGTGAATTCTACCAAATATTTGAAAAGAATTAATGCCAATCCTTCTCAAACTCTTCCAAGAATTGAAGAGAAGGGAACATTTCTGAACTCATTTTAAGAGGCCAGCGTTATACCTGATACAGATAAGGACACTACAAAAGAAGAAAACTAAAGGCCAGTATCCCCAGTGAAAATAGATGCAAAAATCCTCAACAAAATAGCAGAAAACTGAATTCAATGGCACAGGAAAACGATGACACCCTGTGATCAAGTGGGATTATCTCTGGTATGCAGAGATAGTTCAACATATGCAAATCAATAAATGTGATGCAACATATTAGCAGAATAAGGGATAAAAAGCATATGATAATTTTGATAGATATAAAAAAAGCATTTGACAAATTCAACAGCCTTTCATAAAAAGGTCTCAACAAACTAGAAATAGAATGAAATTACCTCAACAAAATAAAGGTCATACAAGAAAACCGCACAGCTAATGCCATACTCAATGGTGAAAAGCCAAGTTTTTCCTCTAAGATCAGGAACAAGGCAAAAATGCTTACTCTTGCCACTTCTGTTCAATATAGTACTAGAATTTTTACCCAGCATATTAGGCAAGAAAAAAAAAGTGAAGGCATCAAAATAGGAAAGAAAGAAGTAAAATTATTTTTTACTTATTAGATAATATGATCTTATATGTTATCAGATAAGATAACATATAACATTTTCTTACATGGAGAAAATCCTAGACACTCCATAAAAAACTGTTAGAACTAATAAACAAATTCAGTAAAGTTACAGGATACAAAATCAACATGCAAAAATCAACAGTGTTTCCATACACTAATAATGTACTACCTCACAAAAAAAGAAAGAAAACAATCCCATTTACTATACCACCTAAAAGAATAAAATACTTAGGAATAAATGTAACTAAGAAGGTAAAAAACTTGTATACTGAAAACTATAAAACACTGATGAAAGAAATCAAAGAAGACACAAATAAATAAGACAGTCATGCTAATGAATGCAAGACTTAATATTGTTAAAATGTCCTTACCACTCAAAGTGATCTAGATTCAATGTAACCCCTTTCAAAATCTTAATGGCATTTTTTTGAGACAGTCTCGCTCCTTTACCCAAGGTGGAGTGCAGTAGCATGATCAAGGCTCACTGCAGCCTTGATTGCCCAGGCTCAAGTAATCCTCCCACCTCAGCCTCCTGAGTAGCTCGGACTACAGGCATGTGCTACCATGCCTGCCTGTTTTTTTTTTTAATTTTTTGTAGAAACAAGTTCCCACTATGTTGTACAGGCCGGTCTTGTAATCAGGCTCAAGCAATCCTCTCACCTCAATCTCCCAAAGTACTGGGATTCTAGTGGCGTTTTTTACAGAAATGGGAAAAAAAAATCTCTATAATTTGTAGGGAATTGCAAAGAACTTCAAATAGCAAAAAGGCCAAATGATAAAAGAAAAAGCTGGAGGCATCATATTCCCCAATTTCAATTTACATTGCAAAGCTATAGTAATCAAAACAGTATGTACTAACATAAAGACAGATATATAGAGCAAGGGCACAGAAGAGAGAGCCCCAAAATAAACCCACCCATATATGGCCAAGTGATCTTTGAGAAGGGTACTAAGGCTACACAGTGGGTAAAGGATAGTCTCTTCAACAAATGGTATGGGAAAACTGGATATCAAACCCTTTCTTACACCATACACATAAGATCTGAAACTGCAAAACTCCTAGAAGAAAATGTGAGGGAAAAGATCCTTGACATTCATCTTGGCCATAGGTTCTTGAATATGACACTAAAAGCACAGTCATCAAAAGCAAAAATAAACAAGTGGGATAACATCAAACTAAAATGTTTCTGCACAACAAATGAATCTTTTAACACAGTGAAAAGGTAGGCTGGGTGTGGTAGCTCACACCTGTAATCCCAGCACTTTGGGAGGCTGAGGCAAGTGGATCACCTGAAGTCAGGAGTTTGAGACCAGCCTGGCCAACATGGTGAAACACCATCTCTACTTAAAAAAAAAAATTAGCCAAGGGTGGTGGTGGGCACCTGTAATCCCAGCTACTGAGGAGGCTGAGGCAGGAGAATCGCTTGAACCCAGGCAGCAGAGGTTGCAGTGAGCTGAGATTGTGCCACTGCACTCTAGTCTGAACAACAGTGAGACTATGTCTCAGAAAAAAAAAAAAGACAGCCTATGGAATGGAAGAAAATATTTCCAAAGCATTTATCTGATAATGGGTTAATATCCAAAGCATATAAGGAACTTATACAACTCCACAGCATAAAAACAAATAACCCAATGAAAAAATGGAGAAATGACTTGAGTAGACATTTCTCCAAAGAAAACAGATAAACATCAAACAGGCCCATGAAAAGATGCTCAACATCACTAATTATTAAGGAAATGCAAGTCAAAACCACAATGAGATATCACCTGACACCTGTGAGAATGGACGTTATTTTTTAAAAAGATAAGTGTTGGATATGGAGAAACTGAAACACTTGTACACTATGGGTAGGAATGTAAAATGGTGCCACTGCTGTGAAAAACATTATGGTAGTTCCTCCAAAAATTGAGATTAGAACTACATATGATCCAGCATTCCCATTTCTGAGTATTCATCTTAAAAGAATTGAAATCAGGATCTTGAAGACATATTTGAAACCCCACATTCATTGGAGCATTGTTTATAATAACCAAGATGTAGACTCAACCTAAATGTCCATCAACGAAAGAATAGATAAAGAAAATGTAGTATAAGACACAATGAAATATCATTCCAGAGGAAATCTTCCAATATGCAACAACATACATGAGTCTGGAGGAGATTATGCTAAATGAAATAAGTCAGTTACAGAAGGACAAATATTGCATAATTTTGCTTATATGAGATATCTAAAATAGCCAAACTCAGAAGCAGAGAGTAGAATGGTGGTTGCCAGGAGCCAGAGGGACAGGGAAATGGAGAGTTGCTATTCAAGGGGTATAAAGTTTCAGTAATATAAGATGAAGAAGTTCTAGAAATCTCTTGTACAACATTGTGCCTATAGTTAACTGTGAGGTATTGTGAACTTAAAATCCTGTTAAAATTGTAGATCTCATGTTAAATGTTCTCACTACAATAAAAAAGTAACTTAGATGAATGTAAAATTTTAACAAGACATATGAATATACTTTCTGACATCAAAAATACAAAAGTAAAGATTGGGAAAAAAATCAGTATCATTGCTTTTTAGTCATATTTTAACCAGTGGTCACAACCCATTTTGGAAGAGGAGACTATCAATGACTACCAGACCCTTCTAATTCTGAAGATTTTAGTAAAAACAATGAGGAGTCATGAATGCTGCACACTAATGTACATTGCAGTAACTAGTATCACCCTTCTGGAGAACAGATTTCAGGTGATATCTGAAAGAAAAGAAAAAAGGGGGGTTACTAACTTTGGCTTTGTTGAATGATGAAATTAAAATAGGACTACCTGGCCTAAAGTCTTTCAATAGTTAAAAACTTATCTTGGGACTTTTTAATTCATTTAAGGACGCATAACCATTATACAAGAAAGTAGAAGAAGGAAAAAAAAGGAGACGTGTGGTTCCCATATGGTTCAGTAATAGTCACAACCGGTCTATGACTTCCTTAAAGAGTCTGATGAAATACATGAAGGGAGAAGAAAAGGGGCCCTGTGAAAGTTATATGACTTGGGGTGGGGGTTGATGAAGATATTATGGGGCCAGAGAGAGAAATCAAGAGCACATTTTTTACTTGACAAAACCAAATTAGTTACCCTGAGGTAGGTGGCTTATACTCATGTAAAATACCAGCCAATGCATCAACATAAATTTGTAAAGTACCCGTTAGTGATTTATAGTCAATGCTTAGTGAACTAGAACACTGCAACTGGAACTATTTATTTTTTTTAACTTCTGAAATATAATTAAATTGGTACACATAGAATTAACAGTACCATGATCCTTTAGAGAATGATGTGTTACTCACTGAATTAGCCTGTCTGGGCAGTAAATCATGTCCTTGTCTAACATGCTAGATGAGCATATCTCACTCAAACAGAGAGCTTGGCAAATTTTAGGTATAACTCCTTTAAAAAATACACATGGGAAACTACAATCACTATGAAATGAAGAAAAGACATAGAGAAAGATGAAAAGGAGAAGGTTGACGGAAGGATGTTCTGTAGGATGCAGCATTTTAAAGAGGTTTTCTTAGCACAGAAGACAAGCTTTGCCTCAAAAAACTGTCCCTCCAACTACCCAAACACCCTCCATCATTTTCTCTCTGACATACACACCACACAGCACCCTCCCCCTCCCACACACACACAAATTCAGTCTCTAGATTCACAATCTCTTGCTTGAATGGCATGGCATCCATCTATCTATCTACCTACCTACCTACCTACCTATCTACCTACATGCCTATTTATTTATCTAGCATAGTAATACATGTTAAGGACAAGGAAGAGGGGAGATAACAAGTAATAAATATTAAGGAAGTCAGATCGCAGATAAGGGATGTAATGAAATATCTTTTTTATACTGCTCCTCATTTGGCTCTCAGTACATACATGTATGAATGTGTATATAAATGTGTAGATATATGTGTGTGTATCTATAAATATATATGAATATATATAAATGTATAGATGTGTGTACGTGTGTGTGTGTATGTGTGTGTATATATATATATATATAACAACACTTGTTTTCTGGCCCTGTCACTGACAGTACCTGGGAACAAATGTACAAAACTATGAGGCAATAAACAGAAATGAATTAATAGCCTAAGAAAGAAAGAACTTAGAGCCAGATTTAGAAAGAAGAGATTCATACAAACTCAAAAAGAGGAAATCTCAAGTCTCAGAAGCTCCTAAAACATAGCTCTACTTGTTAAATGTTCTAAGAAACATATTTGGGGTTAAAAGCCTAATCCAGCAGTTTATATGTGTGGGCGCTGCCCTCGAGGAGCATATCCCATGAAGTATATAAAACAAGCATGCCCAGCTCATTAGAAAGAACATGGTGAGCACCAGATGGAAGATGGGGTAGAACAGGACCAGAAGGAAGCATAATTTGTAATGACCTTCAAAGAATAGGTAAGATTTAGTCAGGTAGCTGGGACTAGAAATGCATTTTAAGAACCATGATAACAAGGCACTGGACATAGTCAGAAAATTGTTGTCACATTTAAGGCTGACTGTGCAGTAATTATGGGTATGTGCTCTGGAGATAGCCTTTCTGGGTTAAAATTCTAGCTCTACCATTTACTAACTGTAAGACTCTGGGTAAATCTCTTAGATTTCCACATGTCTCATTTTCTTTCTCTATAAAATGGAAAATAATAATAGAAACTTATATAGTTGCTGTATGAATTAAATAATACACGTAAAATCACTTAGAACACTGTCTGGCATCCAATAAGTGCTGAAATAATACTAGTTATTTTTTAAATGTGGATGAAGTACAAAGGAAGTATCCAGGATTTTAGCCTACAGGGGAAGAGAGGAGCCACATTTCTGGAGAACTTGGGATGCCAGACCTGAGGGGTCTGAACTTAAACCAAGATGAAGCAGGATTTAATAACCGAATATCATAAAGGCAGATCAGTTGGTGTCAGTTTGTGGTAGGAGATATTAGAGAACAACTCTAGCTATCTGACAATACAAAGGGCCGGCTTATGAGATAATGTTCTCCATCAATAGAAGCATTCATAAACAGAGTCTGAACAACCAAAGTCAAGAGTGTTGGTACTCAGGCAGCAGGTTAGTGTTGGTCAGCTTGGATGGTCTGCCTCTAAGATTTCTTTCAATTGTAAGTAAATTTCAGATAAAGACTCTAGGATCAATATGGAAGAAAGATTTGCGCAAGTCATTGCTGGGAGCACAGAGCCATAGTCACAATTCAAGTGAGAGAAAACAGTGCAGAGAGTATAAATGGTGGGAGGTGGGAAGACACTGGGAAGACTTCTGGTCTAGAATGTTAGAGGTAGTTCTAGTCTAGAATGTCAGAGGTGGAAGGAATGGTAGAGCTAGGATTTTAACCCACCTCCGAGATCAACCAGTCAGTCCAGCTTCCTCATTATATAGACAGGGAAACTAAAATTCTTGGATAGAAAAAGTATCTTATGAGATAAATTTAAAAGGAGTGATGTTAGAAGCAGGGAAGCCAGCCAGGAATCCAGAAACCAGACATAAAGTAATAAGAGCTTGGAAGAAGGTGGGAGTAGCAGGAATTGAAAAGAAGTTGGTGGATATGAAGGTTATTGTAAAGGAAGAAAGACTGACAGAATGTGGAATAGGGGATGAGTAAGCAGTGACTCCATGATTTTAATGCTAGCTGAGTGGGAGGTGAGGAGGCCAAGGAAAGAGACCATTTTACGAGGGGAAGATAAGTTCCATTTTAGACATACTGGGATATGAGGTAAAAAAATATATTCCAGTGGACGGTATCAGACAGTAGAAAATATGAAGACTAGAGATTCGGGAGCTATAAGATCTCATTGCTTTCTTGAGGAAAAGAGGAGAAGGGAAAAGAATGGGGGGAAGCAGAATGGGGAAAGAAGAGACAGAAAAAAGTTATGGGGGAGGGGCTGAGCTCTGAGCCTCGAGGAATATCCACAGGATGGAGATAAGAGAGACAGTGGATTCACAGAGGAGAATGGAGAAACAGCAAGAGAAGATGCAGAATCAAGAGAGTTCAGTGTCACAGGAGCTATAGTGGGAGCAGAGTTTGGAAAGGGTCGAGTCCGAATGGTTTGGAAACAATGCCAATGACTGGCAATACTAAGGACTGTTTAAACAATTAAATGCAACATGGCTGTTAAAAAATAGAGGTAACCCTTCTATGCTTGATAGGGAAAGACCTCTAGGATGTGTAAGTGAAAAAATCAAAGTGCAGAAAATTGTTTTAGTATGCTACCTTTTGTATAAAAGGCAAAATAAAGAATCTGTATTGACATTTGCTTGTGTATGTATAGAGAGGCTCTGAAAAGACACATAAAAATATCTAAGCACAGTTGGAGATAGTGGTGAAACTGAACAGATGAGAGACAAGGATGAGTGGAAAACTACTATCTGCCTTTTCATACTAACTGGCTTTTAAACCACAAAACTATGTTACTATTCAACAAATAATTGAAAAACAGTAATTGTATAGAGAAAACAAGGATGATGCAAACGGTGAAAAGGCCAGTAACATTTGGCCCTCAGGAAGACCTCATTGGAAGCCAGATTGGACAGGATTTAGGAAGACAGGCAGTGAGGAGATAGAGACACTGAGCATGCATGTATATGAGCATATACAACATGCCTACATATAATGTATCTTTGGAAGGATATTTTTGGAAGAGTACACAAGGAATTGGTAACAATGATTGCCACTGGGAAGGGAAATTAGGTGGTTTAGGGACATGAATGAAGAAAGATGTACCCATTTATATAGTTTTTAAAATTTTCTTCCATGAACATTTATCATCTACCCACAAAATAACCATTTAAACAAATAAATTGTGCTAGAAGAGAAGGAAGGAGGGAAGAGGGAGAGAGGGAGAGCCACCCCTCACTTAAAAAAATTTATTGACAGAGAGGGGAGTAAGAAGGGTAGGTTTGTAGAGGCCAAAAGGGTCAAGTCTGGTTTTTTGTTTATTGCTTACTCCCCTTCTAGTTTGGGAGGCAACTGGAGCATGGGAAAGAACAGGCACTCTAAAATCAGATAAACTGGAATTTGAATACCAGCTCTGCCGGTTACTGGCCCAATGAATTCTGGAAAGTTACTTAACCCTCTTAGCCTCACTGTCTGCATCTTAGAATAGGGACATTACTAAGTACCTCTCGTGCATTGTATTATTTCATCCTGGGAGTCTAATCTATGCTTTTTAACAAGTTTCCCAGGAAAGTTGTAAAATGATTGATCTGTGAGATCCACCTTTGTCCAATGCTATGCAACACAGAATATAGTCATAACAATAGTTAACAATGGTATTAAAAAGACAATATGAAACACAGAAAGGGACTTCAGGGTTGAAGTAAAATTCTAAGATATAGTGGGACAAGCATAGGATTTGGGGTCAGGTAGAGCTGGGTTCAAATCATAGCTCTACCACTTACTGGCTTGGTTACTTGGAGAACATTACTTTGCCCCTCTGAACTTCATTATTTTCATCTGTTAAATAGGAATACTACGCTTAATTTACAGTAGAGATGAGAAGATTAGAGAGTATGCATTTAAAATTCCCAGAACATAAATATGCATTTAATTAATGGTAACTTTGACCATCACCAGCCTGGAGTTAGGGTTCCCAAGCACGTGAAAACAGCAATGCCAATTCTTGACTGTGCATTTCCATTCCCTTGACCCTCCGATCCAGCCCTGAAAACATAAAAGCACAAAAGCTATCCCTTTGATTTTTCAAGCACCTATGAGGTCACCCAAAGAATTCCCTCCTGCCCTTTAAACCTTTAATTCATTCTCAAATGATTTACTGGCTGCCTGGCCTCCAAATGACCATGCTGGCAGCCATGTCCTTCCTATCTGAGGCTCTGTCCCTTTGATAACAACAGTGCCTCTGATGGGGTTTACCATTCCCACATTCTGTGAGCCTGCTTCTAAGACAACATTTTCAATCTTGGAAGGACTTAATAAAAACCATGGTAAGGAGGAAGCTAACACTCTCTGTTGCTCTCACCAATGCCTGCAAAGGCTGGATCATGTCTCTAAGGCTTTCTCAGTTTGTTTGTACTCCTTTCATATTTATTATGTGATGGTGATAAGGACAAACAGTTCCTAGGGCACCTTTCAAGGCCTGTTCCTAAAGTCATTCCAGTGGGTGAACTCTCCAACTATACCCTGGACAGGAACAAACTAAGAGAAACCCCTACGGTGTGTCTTTTAAACTGTCACATTACTACTACTGTGAATTTCAACCTGTTCCTTTTAGTGCCCTTACATAACCTAATTGACTGCCACAGAGACAGTAAGCCACCAATGATATTAGACCTCATTTGGAAAGAAGACAGACTGAGTTCCTTCTGACACTTCTCAGCATTCTCCGCTTTGAGAAAAATAGGGAGAAAAACAATATCATGGTCAAATACTAAGGACACTTAAGACACTGGGCATAAATACCAGACAGTGACTCACATCCAAGGCCAGTCAGACAGAACACGTTAAAGCTTGCTTAAGAAAAAGGGAAAACACACACATACACATTCACACACACACACACACACACAGAGGGTGTTCACCCAAAGCTACTGCCTCTCAGCTAAAGCAGTGAAACACTTGAGTCAGGCAGAAGACACACACTACACCCACCTTAAACAGATAGCAACAAGTGGGATGGCTGTTGTTTTAGGAGTCTCAACAACAACGCATCCCAACAGCATGAGAAATGCTGCAATCATCAGCCAGCCAGCCTCTCCCACATGCAAACCTTGGAACACAGCTTCCACACAAGATGTGCAACACAGCGTGACATTCAACTGTTATAAACGAAACTTCAGGCAGCCTGGGGACAAGCAGGTAGCCAACCCCATCTGCTACTGCTGCCATCCCCCTTCTCATCCTGGGTTGCCTCTGGGATCCTTCTCAACTTCTGCCCCCACCAATATTTTCTTCTAAGTATTCCCTGTGTCTCTAGTTCACATGTGTGTGTCATTCAAGGCTCACCCCACTGAGGTGAGGTGTCACACGAAGTTTGGGAAACTTGGCCAGTATATCCAGATCATCTAGTCATATTCTCTTTCTAATTTGGGCTTGAAAGTGGAAAGTTGACCAATTACTGAGTAAAAAATGTTTGCTTGACTCTTCTTACGTATTGTCTAAACCAGCAAACCATGCTGGAGAGTCTACTCTGCACTGACGATGGTAAAGATATAGAAGAAGATAAAGATATAGAAGATCTTCGTCCTCTAGAAGATCCTGATCCAGCAAACCAAACACAAGACTGCCAAAGTACCCAAAGATGGCTACTGGAAAACCAGAACTCTGGCATTCCAAAGAGGGAGTGATTGCTTCCACCAGGAGCAATCAGAGATGATGCTCTATTGGCTTGGACGTAGGGCTTGAAGGTTAGGTCCGATAGAGAGGGCCAGAGAAGTGAGAAGTCCTTGAAATCCTTCCAAGGATGCAGTGTGAGGTCTAGCCACTGGAAAGAACATCAGGATGAGAAAACTGGAGGCCAGAATTTCCCAAGTGAGTTTGGGAAACAGCGAGGAAACCATTCTGCCTGAAAACCTGGGGCCTGGAAGGATTGCTGAGACTAGAGCCAGATGGAGAATGGTCTGTAACACCAGGCAAAAGTAGTTTGGGCTCTATTCTACAGGCAGCAGGGAACCATTAAATAATTTTAAGGGAGGGAGGAGGGGATGATCAAAGGGAAAGAAACCATTGAGGAGGCCACTACAGTAGTGTAGTTGTTCCAGAATGAGGCTTCTTCCTGCTTGTCCCAGCTCTTGCCAGATCGTCCTTTAAAGCTGCCCTTTCCCATCTGAGCTCACTATCTCAGAGCTCATTACTATGCACCTCTTTTGAGTTGGGAGATATATCAATGATGTTTCTTATTCTAAATGAGACTACTAATGTTGTACTGAAGTTGGGTCAAGGGCTTGAAAAAAAGCAAACTTTATCTGAATCTCTCAGTTTAGATGAAAGTGAAGTATGATGTATCATTTCTATTGCTACAACGGAATCAGTTGTCCCTCGGGTCACCGGTCTCCTCTAAGATGCCAACCTGGTGGGGAAGGGAGAAAAGAGGGGGGGAAGGGAGAGGGAGAGGGGGAGAGAGAGAGAGAGAGAGAACACGTACAGCCAGCATGGGGCAAAACCTGATCGTCAAGTGCTTTTCTGGGGCCTGTTCCAGATCACTGTCACTTATAGGCTTAGACTAAAGTTCAGCCTTAAGTTAGGGCTCCAACCTAGGGGGTGGGAGATGAAAGGTCCCCACCTGGGTCTTAGCAGTGGGAATTAACTCTCCCTGATCCTTAATTATTTTGGCTTTTATTAGTGGTTAGATGGGGAGAGGGATGTAACCTGAACCCTAATGCAGCTGAGAAGGGCTAAAAGCCAAAACCCTCTTTAAGCAGATACAGCATGTGCAAGGTCTGGGCAGGTTTCAGAACACTGCACATTTCTTCAGCCAAAGGCACAGGAAAAACATGCAAATTACATCTTGAGCCCCTTACTTCCAGAGGAGGAGAGTATCACCCTCCCACCAGGGCTCACACAACAGAGAAAAGTTAGCAAGCAGGCGCTTGTAAAAACCAGAGCACTTGGGCAATCTTTTACACAAAAATCTCACCAGCAGCTACAGATTCGAATCAATTTCAAATATAAATTACAAGCTATTTCATCTTGTCAGAGAGAGGAGCCAGGTAAAGGAACCCATGTGGTCACTAGGCTTTTAGCAAGAAGTGAGTTTAGTCTACAAAAAGGTAGGAAAGGAGTTAATTTAGACCAAGTTCCATGACATAAGCATCTTTATATCATTCTGATTTTCAGTTCTTCACCATGTAGAAAATCAGGTGACGCTGCACAAAGTGGCAATGGAAAGGCAATCCAAGAAGAATAAAGGGTGTGGGGAGGGCTGGACTGGTCCTAATATTGGCAAGTCTATCTGTACATAAAAGGAATCTTTCCTGGGATTTTCATGTAAGTATAAAGGACAGCAGAGCTAGGGTTTGGGGTCAGGTAATCATACCAGTTTGCAAAAGTCTCTTAATAATAAAGCAATGTTTCCCAACCACATTTGCAACAAATGAATTTGTAAAGTAAATCTCTATTTCCCCTTTATTGTAGTATGGTGAAGACACCATTGTAGGCAATGAAATCATTCTTGCAAGTTTAACAATGCTTTTTAAAAAGTCAAACTTATGAAGCAATACTACTGTAGAACATTAACAATGATATTTATGGATTAATAATACTACACTGTAGGGAGAGTATAAAACTGCTAACAAGAAGAATGCAACACAGGCTTCAAACTAGTGGTTTGAGGTTTGCCTTACCAAGCGACCACATTTTGTTTTTCATATAGAGAAAACAGTCCTTAAGCATCTTGGCAAGTTAACTGATGTTTTTTAACAGCCTCAAACCATTTTAACATTCCAGTCTGAAGTTTGGCCTTTTGGCAGCTTCTATTTTGTTTTGTTTTGTTTCCTATTTGGACTTTCCTATCACTTCAAGTTCTAAGATATACAAAAAGAACTTCAGCCAGTAACACCTCAGTTGACTAGGCATCCCACAGATTGGAAGAGATAGCAAGACAAAGTTATGGCCAGGAAAGCCCATTAAATAACAATGCAGGTCTGTTCTACTATCTTTGGGGCATAAGATTGTCTGGCAATTAACTCATTGCCACAACAACCAGTAGATTAGTAAATTGCCTGTGTGGATCATTATGTTCCCCAAATAATGTTTTGTTGTTTTAACTGATCAGTGGCCTTAAATAAACATGCTTCCCAACTGCCTAGGGACTTCTTGATTGTCCTATAGACACCTCAGTCTCAGAAGATCCAAAACTGAACTAAACATGGTTGCCCTTCCCAATTCCCATCATCTCACAGAGCCTTCCAGATTTTAAATATTAGATTCATCCCTGACTCCTACCTCTTCATTTCTTCAATGGTATGCATTATCACTAACCTCTGGCAACTTACTAATAATGCAGGACAATTCAGCAAATTGCCAAGATGGCTGATTCCTTCAAAATGCCCTTATCTATCTATTCTTCAGGTTTTTCCTCGAGGAAGCAATTATGTGACTGGTACTGTGCTAGGTGCCTTAATCTTCGAAGATCAGATGAGATTGGGCACGTTCAGGGTGGTATGACTGTAGACTAGATGCCTTATTCTTAATACATTGATTATCCAAACAACAAAGTGGCTACCTACTTCCAACTTGCATCCATTCTATAGCCCAGTTTTCTGGGGTATCCAGAATACCTGGCTCAAATCCATTCACCTTTATATCCCATTATTCTGCAAGAATCAAGAAGATCTCCACTGACTCACTTCTGTATCCATCCACACAAGGAATATGACATTGGGCAAGTCACCTAATCTCTCATTCTTCAATTTTCTCATGTGTAAAATGGAAAATGAGCTAATATTTGTTAAGTTAGAAAACTAGTGCCCAGGATATGCACTACAAAGTATTTGTTAGAAAACAAAAATGACATCTATGGAGCTCTGTGCTGGTTTCATAGGCCACAGGAAGAATAACTCAGCTCCTAGAACAGACACTCAATAAAAATTTAGTGAATGAATTAATAAGTGGATAAATGAACAAATGTCCTGCACTTATGCTGTTAGTCAAGACACTGTGGAGTGAACAAACTGGTTTCAGTCTGTGTCTTTAGGACATGCAGTGCTTGTAGTAACAGGAATCAGTCCTTCTTCCTCCCAGGCCTACCTGCCTAAATCCTATTATTCTCCCTCAAGGCCTACCTCCAGTTCTTCCTTTTTCCACAAAATACCCAGCCACATCAGCCCATGATGTAATCTTTTCCCACTGAATAAATGTTACTCTTAGATCCTATCCCACAGTTTCAGTACCTAAAGCGTTTTGTTTCCTGGGCCTGTAATAATGTAGCTCTTCAACAAAACTGTTACCTCTTTTGAGAATCCAGGGACCAGATCTTCTACGGTGACTATCTCTTGTATTCTCTAGTTTAGGGTTAGGCACTTTAAAAAGTGCTCAACAAATCTGTGTTGACTGGTTGGTTGATTGATCAGTTGACTGATTGATTGGAGGCCTAATTGAGAGCTCTTAGGACATTAGCCTTCGAAAGTGCTGGCTGTTCGGACAGTAGCCAGAAATCATGTCTGGTCTTCCAATTTCTTGCAGTAGCAGACATTACACTAAAAGTGCCCTGACATTTCACACAACTCCCAATGATTAGGTAACTTCATACACTTGAATTTTCAGGTTCAAAATTTTCTTAAGAGAATTTCTGTTTAATGAGGGACACCTGTGGAATGTGCGCGCTTGCTTTCTTAAATCACATATACTGCTAATAATAATATGAAATAAATGATAAAATGAATCTCTCTCCCTACTGGACAACAGTGCAGGTTGTATTACTTTCATTTTGCAAATAGGGAAATTGAGATGCAGAGATGAAAATGACTTGCCAAGGGTCACACAAATGATGAGTGGCAAAGTTAGAACTAAACTTAAGGTCTTCTGAATACCGATCCAGTCCCCTTACCCTGATTTGAGATTTAAAACAAAACAAAGACCTTCCTTTGACCCTGACCTCTGAGAAGCAGATACTTACAATATTATCAGTTTCTGCATTAAATTTCATTTCCCTCATTTCCCTCCCTCCCTCCCCCAATCCCTCATTCTTATCTAGTTCTCTTTTATTTCTCTTTCACCTGTGTAAACATGCTATTGTAGAAAGAGCATGGAATCTGAAGTTGGACAGATGTAAATTTGAATGTCAGCCCTCTCACTTACTATATGACTTATTTAGTCTTTCACTTAACTTCTCCTGAGCTTCAGTTCTTCATCTGCACAATGGAGATATTAACATCTGGCCTCAAAGAGTTACTGTAAAAGTAAATAAAAATACATGTGAAACACCTAGAAAACAGCAGTATTTGCTATACAGCAGGTCCACTACCTCTCTGATCTCACCATATCTAGGCTTTGACCACCTTTGGGTTCAAGAGGTTGCTGAACTCAGTGAGGCACAATCACACAACTGAAGTATCCAGATCCCTGCCTGATCTACTTTGGCTTGTTGTCTTAAGCCTTCCTGATTGCCAATTTAAATTAATACAGCACTCCAAACTCTGTCAAGTCCTCTAAAGAATGTGAGAGTCAAGCCTGGTACTTACTCCCTGAAGCTTCAGGATGTCATCACTCACACTCTCAGTCAGAGTAAGATGCCATCCAAACCTGTAGAAGTTTTCAGCGTGGCTTTTACTTACATGAAACACAAACAGAAAGAAGTGGAAAACAGCAAGGCAGCCCAACAAAGACAAGGCTTTAGCCTGTCATCCTCTCATAAGTAAAGATGGGCTACAGCCATGGGACTCTACCCCCTTTCCAGAATAACTAGTCAAACCAGCTTTACTTCTAGCTCTACCTCATTTCACCTCCAGCCCCCCTCCCGCAAAAGAAAAATCAGTTTCTTATGGACCGTGAACGGCAGTATAGGAGAAGCATTGAAAACTTCCCTGCCAGAGGCTCAGGACGAAAGAGAGAAGACCATACAGCTAGGAAACTGTTGAGTGGCATTAGGGTGGGGGCCCGAAGACACCACAAAGGGTCTGTCCATCACTGGGCTTAACCCTTGATCCTGTCAAATTAGTCCCACCTCCTGCATTCCTCACAGATGTAACATTAAAAGACTTGAGTGAAAGTTAACAGACCATGTCCTCTCTGAGAACATACAGGAAACAGCCACTTCTGGAAAGATAGGAAGTAGGAGTGTGGAGAAAAGCAATGTACTCCAAGAGCTGCCTGCTGTCAGTCAGCCTTCACACTTCCACAGCCTAGACCAAGTAAGGATTCTGGGGTCCTTATCAACCCTTCAGTAAAGCAAGAATTTATCCCACAGGGGGTCTGAGAAGACACAGGAGGGTGTGGAGAGCCAAAGTAACATGCAATGAGTATTCAGCAAGTTAATAAGAGAATATAAGGAATATGACAAATTCTGTCCATCACTGAAACAGGATAGAAAGAGATGCAACGTGAGGAAATTTCCCTCTGATTCTGTTATGATTTGCTGAGTGTTTTCAAACTTATCAACCTCCACTCTGTGAGTTTCTCTCCTCCCTCTCCCCCACGTTGGAAGCATGGCTGAGCCAAGAGGGACAAAGCTGGTACAGTAGACTAGAAGGGCTCACTGTGACCAAAAAAGAAAAAAAAGTTGGGTTTTGGACAGAGGGCAGGACAGTCAATGAATGAACAAAGAGGCAATGGCACTTGAATGACACAGTCCAAAATGTAGGCCTCAAGCAACTGTTGCTCTTGGGTGGGGGATGGGAACCAAAGACTTGACATGAAAGAAGTACAGCCTAGATGCATGGAAAATGTGTCTCTGTTGCTACTAGGCAGTACTTGTTCTGTGATATGGTATAGTTATAGATTCACAGTGAAAGAAGAGGAAGGGGAGGTGAAGTCAAGGGAAAGAGGGTAGAGCTCAATTTGAGAGATCAAGTCATCTTGACTTTTGCAACTTCAGTGCCCAGCCAGGATGGCTATCTGACCAAGTAAACATGCCAGTGTGATGTGAGGAAGAACAGATCATCAGTTGCAATACTAATGTGTAAGACAATTTTTCCACTTGGCCTATTTACACTGGATGGGCCAGAGAGGTATAAGAAGACTAACCTCTACCCCTTCCCAGTCCTTGGAACATAATCTTTAGCCAGAAAAAATGGTGTCCCAACTTATTCATTAATGACTTTATTGAATTCTGTGTGAAGGGAGTATTTCAGGAAGCACCAGGAGACAAAATTTTGGCTCCACAGAAGCTGAGTGAAAGTGATCTTGATACTCACATAACCAATATAAAAAGGTTACTTGCTGATTACAAAATAACTCTCAGGGAAACCTGGAATTCAGTTTTGGAGGGAAATGTAACCAAGCACACACATCTGGTCCCAGCATCAAAGGTATGAACACCTTGGGCACTAATGGTAGTGGAATCCCAAACTCCCCCAGAACTGTGTAACAGAGCAACCTAGAGCACTTTTTGTTCCTAATTTATGAATGCATTGTTTCTCAAGAATATCTTCTAAAATAAGCAGCTTGGAGCTTTGAATTCTGTTTTCTCTAGACAGAACATTATAAATGATGGTTAGGTTGTATAATTTAATCAGTGATATGCTATAGATTAAATAGGCTTCTCCAGAACTCTTCTGAATATAACCATTATAAATATCACTGTGTCGGTGAAGACATGTTTCCGAGACTTCAACACTCTCTTCCTTAGACCCCTTACCCTTCATTATTAATAAAGATTATGCCCCACTCCGATCCACTCCCTGATCAAGGCTTTAGTAATAAGGAAAAATATTTTCCCAGCTCAGATGACAAATGGTAAATGTGGGGACATAGGGAGAATGAGGCTGTGGATGCAAGAACTCCATCAGGAGTCACTCTTGTGTATATTCTAGGTACAGACAGAAGAACCCAGAGCTGAAGGATGGCAGCAACAGCAGGAACTTTTGCAGTCAGTGGCAGTGGCAGTATGCAAGGCAATAGATATCTGACAGTGGGTAGGGACAGAGACTGCTGTCTCTATATTCCTACCTAGGGGCTCTGTAACTTGAAGAGTGTTTGTATGCACATATGGTTAGCATCTTCAATCTTGAAGACAACTATTCTTTCCAGAAGGGGGAAAAATTAAGTTCAGAGAGGTAAAAAGGAAGTAAAAAAGATCTGGAATTCTGACTTTGACACTATTCATTAAATGCCATTTCCTTCTTCTATTATACAAATTCCTTCTCTGTAACTTAATAACCTCTTGGTTTAAACATATATGTTCCTTGAAGTCAGGGCTTATGTCTTCTCTCTTATATCTCCTACAATGCCTTTACCAAGGCTGGCCAGGGCTAGGGGCAGGAGAAATTCTAAATAAATAATAGGAGATGAAATGTGTCCATCTCAAATATATTATGTGGCTGTCCCAGATGCCTCCATAGAGACTTTAGGCAGGTATGACTTAACAGCAGCACAGCTACTTCCACTAAAAGATTTTGACACAGGGCCTTGGTATGACATGGCCACCAGAAAGAGCCAAAGTGATCTTCAGCTATATATATATTTTTTAAGAATGTTCCTACTCAACTGTGGCCAGATTCTCCTCATTTACTATATTCAGCTGTGGGATCCATAACTTAAGAGGAACATGGACAAGCTAAAGTACATCAAGAGTGGGAG
The DNA here is from genome assembly GCA_004027715.1 of Plecturocebus donacophilus. Classification (NCBI taxonomy): domain Eukaryota; kingdom Metazoa; phylum Chordata; class Mammalia; order Primates; family Pitheciidae; genus Plecturocebus; species Plecturocebus donacophilus. The sequence goes on from PVKP010009110.1 coordinate 56,741, forward strand.
GAGGAAAGAGGAGGAGAGGCTGGAACCTACATCCCATAAGGAACAGTTGAAAGAGCTAGGGCTCTGCTAGAAAATGAAACAAGATGACATAATATTTGTCTTCAGGTATCCCAAGGGCTCTCCCAAGACAGAGAAAGCACTCTTGTTCTGTATGGTGCTGTCCAGAGGATAGCTAGGACCCATGGATGACAGGTAAAAGGAAAATGATTGCAGCTTAACAAAGGAAAAACTGTCCACAGTTGAAACTTTCCAACAATGGTATGGATAGGCTTAGAAGGGAATGAGCTCCCTTATGACTACTGTAGAACAAACTCAGGGACACTGCACAGCAGGAGTCATGGAATGGTTAAGATTAGACTAGGGGACTTCTAAAAGGCTCTCCTCACTCTGAGACTCTTTAATTCTAGGTCTCTATCAAGAACAGAATTAGTCTAGGAGCCCCGAGTTAAGTCTGCCACTTGGTGCTTGAGGGCTAGAGGGGCAGGCAGTGAGAGCAGCCCTTCCCATAATCCCTGCTGTTCTTCATTAACTTTTCTCAGATGGGTCAGCATCTTTTTTCCCCTAGTTCTAAAGAAGCCTAACTATAAAAGCCATGATATTCCCTCTAGATAATTATCCATAACCTCTAATCTCAAGTCTGAGTCTCTCTTTTTTCTTTAAAGAAATTCCTGGGGAGGAGATTGAGGAAGGCGAGGGTGGGAAATCATTTTAATTTTTTTAAGGAACAATATTCAAGTGTCTTCCAGCTGGAGTTGAATTATTTTCTTCATGTGAGGTTTTGGAGAGGAAAATCCTCTAAGAGGCTTGACCTTTTTTAACTTAGGCAAGCATACATGTGGCTCTCAATGGGGTACCAGGTGTATTATGAAAACCCAGCAGGGCCAAAAGTAGTATGGACTCAAAGCTCAGCCAAGGGTTACCAGCCATACCACCTAGGCTTCTTGCTCTACCTCCCTCCAACCTTCTTTGGATCTCTCTTATGGATTTCTAATCCATGCCTCAAAATGCCCTCTACTTTCTGGGACAGGGTAGCAGCTGGGAAACTGGAGGTAGTGAACATCTTTGGTGATTCTAGAGGCAGAAATGAGGAGGGGATTCATGTAGGTTACCAGGCTGGACTAAGCTCCTAAGATGCACACCTCATGAAGGTCCCTTTGTGAGTGCCAGGCACTGGTCTGTAACACAGCTCAAAAGATTTCACAGGAACTCTCATTATTCATATAATACTACCTCTGCACCCAATAAGAATTCAAAATCACAGCCAAATTTACTTCCAGCCACAAGACACCCTCAGTCTGACTTTACCCAGATCCTCTTGAAGTGTCAACTGCCTCTCTGTGTGTTTCTAGAAATAAGGTCAGACTAGGAATGGAATACAGACTAAAACAACTTAATGAGCATGCCCTGCCACCGTCCTAGGCTAAGGATGGCAAACAGTATTAGAGTTTGCCCAATTCATTTTCACATCATCTGTGATAATAGAGATAGGGCAGTTATGCCTATCCCCCATTCTGCAAATAGAGACCTGGGTCTAGAGAGGCTAAAATTATCAGCAATATCAGAGCACATCAAGTGGAGGCGGGTAAAGCTTCTTTCTCCTCCAGGCTACTCCTCTACCCCACCCTGTTTTGTTCCCGCGCAGTAACTAGCCCTACTTGCTTCACTATGCCCAATAGAAACATCTACCAAAAATGATCCAGGAAAAGGGAAAATATGTAGTATGAGCCTACATATCATCAGACACATCAGATTAGAACAGAATCCCCATTCCATCCAGACAGTACTCCTGGGTCAATGAGGTTGTATAAGATGTTAACCAAAGGAATCAATAATGCCAATGTCATGGAACCTATTCCTTTGTGGGTCATGTTTCTTTTACTTGTTACCAAGATCTCACTTGAAACATGATGATATAGGGAAACATCATAAACTATCCCTTATTATTTAGGATAATCAACAGTATTTTATTTTTTAGAGATGGGGGTCACACTATGTTGCCCAATAATGGTGCACTACAGCCTTGAATTCCTGGGTTCTAGGGATTCCTCCTACCTAAGCCTTCTGAGTAGCTGGGACTACAGGTACAAGACACCACATCCAGCAATAGTATTAAAACATTTTCTCTTTCCTTGCCACTTGATTGTCAAGGGGAGAGTATACAGGTGTCCATAAATCAGGCAGTTAAATCCCCCATATTCAGGAAAATCATAGGAACCAGCAGGAATTGATGATTTCCCCAACTTGATCATTTCCTGGTCCAAAGGGTCTCCCATGACAACTATGAGCTAGACTTTCAGATTGCATGTCCTCTTCTCCCACTAATCACTATTTTTTCAAATTCCTCCACTCTCCAGATAGCTCCACTTGTACCACAAGATATCTCTGAATGTGTATGCCACACCGTCCCTGACGCAAACTGCTTCTGTTTTTTCCGCAAAGGAGATTCTCTGCCATCTTCCACCATGGTTCCTGCACCTTACCTCTGGCTCTCCCTGACTTGAGATCGTCATAAGTGATTTGGAGTCATTGAAACAGTCCTCTTCTACTCTCTGAGTCCAGACTCCATCAGAGTATACCTACAACCCAGTCCTCACCTAGTATGGAATTATAGGCTGGCATGGAAAGGGACACTGCAGTAGGAGGTGAATAAGACTAGATGCATCTCTGAAAGTTATTGCCCTGTGCTCCTTCACAAACCACAGTGCTAGCAGAAGAATGGGAAAGTCTCTTAGTAGAAAATACAATGGACTGCCATTGACTCTCCATATGATAGTCATAGGCAAGCCACTGAATACATCAGTTTCATTTTTTCCATCAGTTTCTCCACAATCTTTTCTGACTGCCTCACAGTGTGGCTGCAAGACAGTAATGAAATAAAGGATGAGGAAGCACATTGTAAACAGTAACACTGTATGCAAATGAAGCAAAGCTTCATTTTCCTCACTCTCCAGCAACACTTCTGAGAAGAGGTCCAGAGCTAGCATAAGAGATTGGCTATTTGACCATGCATGGTGGCTCACGCCTGTAATGCCAACACTTTCGGAAGCCGAGGCAGGCAGATTGCTTCAATTTAGGAGTTTAAGACCAGCCTGGGCAATGTGGTGAAACCCCATCTCTACCAAAAATACAAAAAATTAGCTGGGTGTGGTGGCGTGTGCCTGTAGTGCCAGCTACTCAGGAGGCTGAGGTGGGAGGATGATTTGAGCCTGGGAGGTGCAGGTTTCAGTGAGCCAAGCTGGCACCACTGTACTCCAGCCTGAGTGACAGAGTGAGACCCCATCTCAAAAACAAACAAAAAAATTGGCTACTAGATGGTCATGGTATCATTAAAGACCACCCACTTGAATGTCATTTTAGACATAGGGATGCCTAGACCCAGGCAGGACAAGTGATATACCTAGGATTCCAGAACTAGAGAGTGGCAGCACAGGGATTAGAACCCAAGTCTTTAATCTGCCAACCCAATTATCTTTCCTTCCACCCAAACCAATCAGTGTGTACAGACCAACAAGGCTGTTTTCAAGAGGAAAGGTGTATTGTTCTGAATCATAAAAGGAAATAAAATTAAGGTAGAAAAATGAAGAGGGAATTAATGAAATATGCCAAAATAGTGTCTTGTCAAGGAAAACACAACACAGGCAACCTTTGTGCTTAAAAAAATACTATGGTCCCTTTATATACTGTTGAGGCCAACCGAGTTATAACTGACTTTTACTGTAAAGGACTAGGCTATTTGGGAGGAACGGGAGAAATAATTTTACCCCCTGCATATCTAAATGTATGTCATAATGAGCCTTCATATAATAGGGGTCAACTGTACATTCAGTGGAAAGGGAATCATTAAAAGGTACCCTGCCTCTCAACACACGAAGCACTTCCTCTACAGCTTGGCCAAGGAAACCCTCATCTACCCTCAAATAATCTCCCAGCCAGACCACAAATTGCTGGCTGCCCCATACTTAGTAACACCCCCTGCCATGCTCTCACTGGCTCACAAAATGATCCAGGACCACAGCAGCAAGCACTCTCTGGGGTGCTGCTCAAGATGGGTCAGCTCTGGGTAGAGCTGAAAAATGACCCCTCCAAGGCAGCTTGTCTAGGCAGACTGTGGAAATTCTGTGGGCGGTGTGAGGAGAAAAAGAAAGGGAGGAACTGCCAGACAATGGAGGGCTGCATATCCCATTGCGACCTTGGTGGAAAGAGTGGGGAGAGGTGGAGCTTGATTAGAAGAAATTCATGAAGGCCAGGATTCCCCTCACCAAAGGAGTTGAGTATTTTTGTTACAAAAAAAAAAAAAAATCATATGACTTTCTCCAGAGAACCCTGGAGGGAGGCAGCCTCGGGAGGGAGGGGTTGTGACGGTAGATGACAAAGGCATCTCAGGCTAAAGTACATGACGAGTATGGGGAAAAGGGTGCTGGACAAAGATCTGGGCTAGTGTGAGGAGGCTAATGATCAGAGGGGTCCCTGCCAGCCCCCCAAATGTTGCCTCAGCATACCTCAGACTACTCAATCTGATTGGTACACCGCATGGCAACCCTCCAGGGTTGCTAAGAGTGTGGGCCCCAAGGCCTGAAGGATCCCCTACACTGCAAGTTAACCAGCAACTCCGATGCAAGGCGAATGCCGCACAGGTTATTGTGGGTGTGTGTTGCGGGGTACATTTACTGAACCCTCTGCTGAGAAGTGACGAAAGTTGAACCCCCCCACAAATAACAGTGACATTTCTTCCCTGCTGAAAAGACACATCGTTCTATCTCGAGCCTGAAACCACATCTACAACTTCAACTGCCATTTAAGCGGGTTGGAAGGGGGAGGGCTTTTTGGATTTGAGGATTTAAGAGAAACCACAACAAAAAAATGGAATAAAGTTCGTGAAGTCCGTTCACTTGGCAATCTGGCACCTCTAGGTGAGTCGTCCCACAAGTCACTCTTCCTGGTAACAGCTCCAGCTACCCCTACCCCTCACCCTCACCGCTACAGGGGAGGCTCGCTTTAGGGGTTCTGGAGCACTCAGGAGAGCGCCTCTCTCCTGTCCTCAGCTGCAACTTGGCTTCCAGCAGATCACAGCCTCCTAAAACAAACAAACCCTGGCGGCCCGCGGCGGCAGCTCCAGCACAGCTGCGCTCCATGGCGCAAAAGTTTCCTCCACACTTCTCAACGTGCAGGAAATCTCGCCGGCGCTGGGGCAGGACTCTGGAGGGAGGGAAAGGCCAAGCCGAACAGGCGGCAACAACTCCCTGAGAGCTGAATGGATGTGTCCGCGTCCGGCCGTGGGAAGTGAGGCTGGCAAAAGGCACCAATGCCTCATCTCCGTTCCCACACCGGCCCCTAGCCCTGCAACCTGCCTGAGAGGGACGGCCCGCCGGTTAATGGAGGGCCAGCGTTGCCAAAAGAACTGCCAAGCCGCGATGACTGTCCCTTCAGTCCATCACTGTCCCGTAGGGACGCAGGGGCCTCCAAAGAGAAATCCCCAACAGCCGCCACTTCCTCCAGCCCAAACTGAGGAGAGTAGCCGCCCCGACGTGGGGGAGCACGGGCTGCCCCAGCGCCCTGGTGAGTGTCTGCGCGCAAGGCTCTAGCCAGGGGCCAGTCGTGGTCCCAGCTCGTGTTCCAGCCACCCTTAGGGGATGTCTGCGCCTGGACTGGTGGCAGGACCCCTCCGTGCTGCTGAGAGGGGCTTTCGCCCCCAGACCTAAGTTTCAAAGTTGGCCCGAGGGCCCCGTCCAGCAGCAGCCTTCGCACTTGCTGGTCCATTCAAAGTTGGGCGCCGTTAGGACTTCGAGCCGCCAGTTCTTACCTTAGACACTGTGAGCGGCTCGCAGTGTTCCAGACCCCCCTTGAGGGTGAAGCCCCAGGGTGCCCCCCCTTGCAGCTGCACAGGGACGTACTGGAAGGACCCGAGCCGGTTCTCCATCCTCGGCTGGGCTCAGGCGCCGCCAGGCTCCTTTTCTGAGGGGGGCTACGTTGCCTCCGCCCCCAGCCGCTCCGCCACCATCGCCCTCCAGCTTTACGCCACCCCGCACCGCTCTGCTCCGCCTACTCTCCCGGCTGGAGACGCTCCGGCAGCCAGCGAGCGAGCGAAAGGAGGAAATGACACGGAGCTGGAGAAAGGGGGTGGGGGGGAAGGAGAAGGGAAAAAAGAAAAGAAAGAAGGAGAGGCGGAGGGATAGCGCGTAACGGACAAGAAAACGGAGCAATGGGGAGGGGCAGTCACTGGGACCTCGCCTATAGGATCGCTGGGGAGTGGGAGCAAGGCGAGGCCTCACATCAATTGTTACATTGTTTCATTCAAGCTGGGCCCCTCTTTGGTCCTCCTCTTTACTGCCGGGTTCTCCGCCCCTCCAGCCAGCCCAGGCGAGGGGAGGTGAAAGTCGTTAGTGTGGACGGCCCGCGTGGCTGAGTGGGCTGAAACGCTGGCTTCCTGATTAGCGTGTTCATGTTTCTCTGACTGCGTTTTTCTTCTGAAGGTCCGGAGAACGGAGACCTGGGAGGGTTAAAAGGCTGTTAATTTGTGGACCTTGCCTAGAGGGATGGAAAGCAAAGCAAGCAGGCCAGGGAACACAGTGAGGCTGTGTGTGTAGGCTGCTCTGTGTGTACGCGCTAGGTGTGTGGGGTCATTATGAAACATTGCCCCAGAGCATAGTTTAAATAAAGAAGCACTTTGAGGATGCCCCCTGCTCGAGCTCCCCCGCACCCTGGCTCAGTGTTGGCGTCTATGGGTAGCACTGTGCATGTGTATATTCCGATCATCTGGAGTTCCTGGCACGGCCTTGCACTTGCCCCAGAGAGATGAGCAAGCCAGCAATCAGCAAACTTTATGACTAGCAGTATTGTCTCTAAACAAACCTACAGGAAAGAGCATCCATTGATAAACTGGCCAATTAATAATGTGCCTTTGAGAATAGTCAGCTTTTAGACTGGGTCCAGAACTTCTCTGCTCATCTGTTCAGGCTTGACCTTGTAGTTTCTGAGCTGGGCTTTTATAACAGACCAAACAAACAGCCACAATAATAGTCCCGAAAAGCGAATTTGTTACTGAACCTTGTGCCGATTTCTCTGCCTTCACTTGGACAGGTTATCTTCTCTCTTTGAGGTGTTTTCTCTGGAGCCACATGCGGGCAATGAATTTTTTAGGGGCCTCCCACTAGCAGGGAAAGTGTTGACAACTCAGTAGTGACTCAACAGGATGTTCCTACTCTGTCTCGCGTTTTCAGTCTCTTCCCCTGTTCTTGCGCAGCTTCTTCATGGCTAACAAACACACTGCGGCCCCTTCCTTCACAGCCAGCTTTCTGCGGTCAAGGTTTCCACTCTCTACTTCTATTTCCTCACCTGTCACTGCCTCTTCAACACACTGCAGCCTGCGGTGTGCTGCAGCAGGCCACTGAAATGTCTCCCACAGTCACTCCCTCCATCGATCCTTTTTTCTCAGCCCCCCTGGACTGTCTGCATATATGATGCTGCCCTGACTTTTCTTTAATAAAATGACAATTTAGGTGTTTATAGCCTGCCTTTTAAAAGTCCTTAGAGATGATTCACATTGGAAACCATCCTCGATCTTTTAGACTTTCATACCTACAAAGACCATCTTGCTCATGTTGTTTTGTATTTTCCTTACTTGAAAGCAGAAAATTTGATAAAATGGCAACTCAACTTGTTGATTCTTACTTGTGTTAACCTATGTTATAACATTCATTTGCCCTGTCCCTACCTTGAAACTAAGTATTTTTTTTTCTTTTTGGGGTAATATTTCTATGATTGTCACTTGGTAGTACCCAGCATGTTTCAGTCCCAGCATATCTGTAGAGTTCAGTTCACAGGATTTATAGTCATCACTCAAGGGCTATTAGAATTATGTGTCTAGACTAGAGGAAAGATGTTTGGAAGCCGTAGATACACATCTGAGCCCTGGTCTTGTCACTAACTAGATGGGTGACCTTGGGCAAATCACTGAGCTAACTCTTTTCAGTCTCATGTTCTTCCTCTGCAAACTTTAGCTAATAAGCCCTGACTTTCCTACTTCCCAGGCCTGTTGAGAGACTAAGATGAAATAATACATATGAAAACACTTTGGTAAGGAAAAAGTAAAAATCCTCTCTCAGCCTTATTATGAAAGCAAGCACTGAGCTAGCCTTTAACTAACCTATTTTCATTTCAAGCCTTACTCTACAATGATGTCTTGTTACACTCTTCAGTTTATCCTTTTCATCATTATAGCAGAACATAAATTACCTAGCCCCTTGTACAAACAGCGCATAAGTAGTAGATATTTTGAACATAAGGTGGCTAGATTATCTTGCTTCTTTATTGATAAAAATCAAAGCTGCTAGCAGGCATGTCATCCTTCTTTGGAAGCATACAGTTAGTGGGAACATGATTGCATAGTGGAAAGGGTACTGGGTAGAACTTGAGATGCCTAGATTCTAAGCTAGTTCTGTCATTAATTCACTGTGTGATGTGTGATATTAAGCAGGTTACCCCCACTCTCTGTAAATTGAAGGGGTTGAGCAACTTGATTTCTTAAGTTCCTCTAGAGTTTGCAAATTCTGTGACTACTTCCTGGCAAGTGCCTAAACGTAGTTTATGTGCAAGCAAAGTCTTGATGATGGAGTTGAACCAAGTAAAAAGAAAGCAATGGAGAACATTCAAGGACTATATTTCTGTGTGTGTGTGTGTGTGTGTGTGTGTGTGTGTGTGTGTGAGTGAGTGTGAGTGTGCACATACACACTGGAGCCATCAGACAGATGATAAATTCATTCTAAAGTATGTTAAATTGCCTGTGGGGAAAAGGTGGAAAGTCCACTAGGCAGGTAGAAATAGGAAATTGCATATCAAGGAAGGGATGGTGATTGATCATACAAAGTTGGATGATAACTGAGGCCATCATTTGCAGTATATAATTTCACTCAGAGAAATTAGAATCTCACCCAGAAAGTAGAGTCCTGGATTACGCTAACATTTAAAATATTATGCTAATATTCAAAAGTCAAGAAGGATAACAAAAAACCCACAAGTGAGTAGACACAGGAGGTGGGCAAAAGGCCAACCAGGGAGAGATAAAAGAAAACCAGGCCAGGTACTTTGACCTCATTAGGAATTCCTCTCAAGGGTCTTTTATTCATTGAACATCTATTGACAAGTTTCCAATTTTAGAAGAAAGAAGACTGAAATAGCAGTCTTTCTCTGAACTTTTTGTTTTAACTTCCTTAGCTGGATCTTTTTTTTTTTTTTTTTAAAGCTAGACCTTTTTTAAAACTCAAATTTGAATACAATTTGCCTCATTGCAGTGCTTCCAGCTTTTTGTTGTTATTGTTATCATTTTTTAAATTTTTTATTTTGTGTTCCCCTGTGGGATCCAATCTAGCTCTTTTTTGAATGAAGAACCTTTTGAGATTCTGGAGAAACCTATGCACTCTACCCCAGAAAGCTACACATGTTCACGCAACGCTGTATATAGTTTGGGCTGAGACTTATAGACCCTAGCTTCAGAATCCTTGCTCTACCCTAGGCGTGGTGGCTCATGCCTGTAATCCCAGCACTTTGGGAGGCCGAGTCAGGGAAATCACCTGAGGTCAGGAGTTCGAGACCAACCTGGCCAATATGTTAACCCCATCTCTACTGAAAAAAAAAATACAAAAATTAGCCCGGCATGGTGGCATGTACCTGTAGTTCTAGCTATTATGGGAGGCTGAGGCAGGAGAATCACTTGAACCTGGGAGGCAGAGGTTACAGTGAGCTGAGATCCCGCCACTGCACTCCAGCCTAGGTGACAGAGTGAGACTCCATCTCAAAAATAAAAACAAAAATATCCTTGTTCTAGTAAAAGACAAGATTTGTTCTTTTTGTGTGGGTGGTAAAGACAAAAAAGAAAAAACAAAAAAAACTCCACACATATTATGAAGTCTACCCTCGTGGCAAATTTTTAATTGTACAGAACAGTATTTACAACTCTATGTACATTGTTCTAAGGCAGATCTCTAGAATTTCTTCATATTGCATGATTGAATCTATACAAATTGAACAACTCTCGCCTCGCACCCAGCCCATGGCAACCACCATTCTACTTTCTCCTTCTGTGAGTTTGACTACTTTAGATACCTCCTGTAAGTGAAATCATGTAGTATTTGTCTTTCTGTGACTGCCTTATTTCACTTAACATAATGTCCTCCAGGTTTATCTATGTTATCTCATATGACAGCACTTTCCTTGTTTTTTTAAAGGCTGAATAACACTCAATTTCATATAAACATACACATTTTTTCTTTATCCATTCATCTGCCATGGGGATTTTTTCCAGCTTTACTGAGGTATATTTGACAAATAAAATTGTATACTTTTAAGGTGTACAATATAATGATTTATATTTGCATACATTGTAAAATGATTACCACAATCAGCTAACACTTCTATCACCTCACAGTTGCCATTTTTGCATGTGTGTGGTGCAAAGACTAAGATCTACTGTCTTAGCGGATTTCAAGTTTAAAATACAGCATTGTTAACTATAGTCATCATGTTGCACATTAGATCCCCAAAAGTTATTGATTTTATAAGTGATGGTTTATACCATTTAACCAACATCTTCCCATTTCCTCCACCCCTCCGCCATAAAAGTGAGATCATACAGTAATGCATTATTTGTCTTTCTGTGTTTGGCTTATTTCATTTAGCATAATGTCCTTCCAGTTCATCCATTTTGTCAAAAGTGTCAGAATTTCCTTCTTCTTTAAATGAATGAGTACGCACACGTATATATAGAGTTATGTATCACTTAATGACAGGGATATGTTCTGAGAAATGCATTGTTAAGCAATTTCATCATCATGTGAACATCACAGAGTGCACTTACACAAACTTATATGGTGTAGTCTACTATACACCTAGGCTACATAGTATAGCCTATTGCTTCTAGGCTATAAACCTGTACAACATGTTGCTATACTGAATACTATAGGTAACTGTAACACAATGGCAAGTATTTGTATATCTAAGCATATCTAAACCTAGAAAAGATACAGCAAAAATATAAAAGATAAAAATGATGCATCTGTAAAGGGCACTTATGAAGGGAGCTTGCAGAACTGAAAGTTGCTCTGGGTGAGTCAGTGAGTGAGTGGTGAGTAAATCTGAAGGCCTAGGACATTCCTGTACACTACTGTAGATTCTATAAATAATGTACACTTGAGCTATACTAAATTTATTTAATATTTTTTTCTTCTTCAATAATAAATTGACCTTAATGTGTTGTAACTTTTTTACTTATAAACTTCTAGATTTTTTATTTTGTAATAACACTTAGCTTAAAATACAAATACATTGTATAGCTATACAAAAGTATTTTATTTATATCCTTATTCCATAAACATTTTTCTATTTTTTTTATATTTTAAACTTTCTGATTAAAAACTAACACACAAACACACAATTTAGCCTGGGCCTACAAAGGATTAGAATCATCAGGATGTCACTAGGTGATAGGACTTTTTCAGTTCCATTATAATCTTATGAGACTACCATTGTATATTCAGTCTGCTGTTGATCAAAATATTATTACGTGTCACAAAAATGTGTGTGTGTGTGTGTGTGTGTGTGTGTGTGTGTGTACAAAACATTTTAAAAGCCATTCTTCCATCAACAGTTTCTTAGGTTATTTCCATATTTTGACTACTGTGAATAATGCTGCAATAAACATGGCAGTGCAGATATCTTTTCAGCATACTGATTTCAGTTCCCTTAGATATATACCAAGCAATGGGATTGCTGGATCATATGGTAGTTCTATTTTTATTTTTTGAGGAACCTCCGTACTGTTTTCTATACTGGCTGTTGTAATTTACATTCCTGCCAACAGTGTACAGTGTATGAGGGTTTCCTTCTTTACATTCTTGCCAACCCTTGTTACCTCTATAGAGTTATCACTACAGAAAACTACCCAACTGCAAAAATAAACAATAAAAGAGGAAGAAAAAAAGAATATACAAAACAATCAGAAAACAAACAATAAAATGATAAGAGTAAATCTTCACATATCCATAATAACCTTGAATGTAATATGTTTTGAAATCAGTAAGTGTGAGGCCTCCAGTTTTGTTTTTCTTTCTCAAGATTGTTTTGGATATTTGGCTTCCTTTGTGGTTCTATATAGATTTTAGGGGTTTTTCTACTCCTGCAAAAAAAAAAAATGCCTTTGGAATTTTGATGGGGATTGTATTGAATCTGTAGATCTCTTTGGGTATGTATTAAAAGAGCATTTGTTAACAATCAACAAATAGAAGAGACAACCCACAGAATAAAAGAAAATATTTGTAAACTACCCATCTGACAAGGGATTAATAACCAGAATATTTAATGAACTGAAACAATTCAATAGTAAAAAAACAAATACTCCAACTAAAAAATAGGCAAAAGATCTGAATAGACTTTTCTCAAAAGACATACAAATGGCCAACAGGTATATGAAAAAATGCTCAGTATCACTAATCATTAGAGAAATGCAAATGAAGCTCACAACAAGATATCACCTAACCTCACCCCAGCTAAAATTGCTTTTATCAAAGAGAGAGACAATAATGGATGGGGAGAAAGAACAACCCTCAGATACTGTTGGTTGGAATACAATTTAATACAGCCACTATGGAAAATAGTAGGGAGGTTTCTCAAAAAAACTAAAAATAGAACTACCAGGAGGGGATCCAAGATGGCCGCATAGGAGCAGCTGAGGATTGCAGCTCCCAGTGAAAGTGCAGAGGGTGAGTGGACGCCGCATTTCCAGACGGATTTTTATTACCCCCAGACCAGGAGATCCCCAGGCGGAGCAGCCCCACGGGTCGCCAGTGCAGCTGTTTCGGCTGGCGCGGCTGTTTAGCCGGCTCGGCTGTTTCGGCCGGCGCGGCTGCTTTGCCGGCACCCCGGCGCGGCGGTTCTCCGCACAAAACCCACTGGTCTGTGTGCCCTTTGAACTGGCGAGTGGAGCTACGGGAAGGCGGATTAAAAAGGGGACTGAATCAGGGAGCCAGCCCAGGAGATTCCCAGGCAAAAAAGCGCTACGAATCTCAGCGCCGCTGTTTCAGC
>PVKP010009111.1:0-69802 GCA_004027715.1 Plecturocebus donacophilus
ACACACACACACACACACACACACACACACACACAACACTGAAGTACAATAGTTTGACGTACAGGATGCTCTGTAGAAAGAGGTCAGTTCACTTCTACCCACACTCCTCTGTTGGCCAGCTTAAGGCAATAAAACTGGCTGCTATCCGTGCAAATCAGCATCCTGGAAAAGGAAGGTCTAGGTCAAGAGGAAGGAATATCCCATCCTGAGGAAGAAAGATTAGATTTGTTTGGTACGATTGCTTGGGGACAGCTTCAAAATTTACAATGCTCTGCAACTCTTAATTTAGCCTGCTATCAGTTTAAGATTACTAACCTATGTTAAGAAGAAAGGCACATTCATTATTGTTATTAAGCAATCTAATTTTAGAATTATTAGTAGAATAAAACTCAGGAATATAATAATTCTGAGCTAGAAATGAGACTAATAAAGCTCCCCATGTTTCTACATTTGCATATTGAAGCCTGTAATTAAAAGTAAATAGTGAAACAGGACAATTTCTTTTGGGTGATATGGTAAAGGATGAATTGCTTTTAGCAAATATTGTTTTGATGAATGAGCTACTCAAATGACAGACTGCCTTTTCAGATGTAATTATATTTCATTTAGATTAGAGACTGACTGTATAGCATATTCTTTTTATTTAGGCTGGCTGGAGACCAGGGATCACTCCTAGTTATCACAAAGCATGTGCATGGCTGCTTTAGTACAGGTCAACTAAGGACCACCTCAGACTCTGCAAATACAGGGTCAGAGACAAATGAGATGTTGAAATTAGGTAGCCTCAGGTGGTCCTCGTATAAGAAGCAGGGAGATACAGAATTTGTGTCATATTAAGAAACTGTATGATTATATACCAGATTTGAGTATACAATCATACAGTTTCTTAATATGACACAAATTCTGTATCTCCCTGCTTCTTATATGCATACTTCTTTTTTTTTTTTTTTTGGCTGTTGTTTTGTTTTCTTACCTACTGGCTTTGGCTAATACTTCCAAAACACTGTTGATTAAGGACAGTAATTGTAGTAATTTGTGTCTTACTCTTGACTTTGATGAGAAAACTCCTGATTTTCTTTTACTCATTCTGCTGGCTGAATGTTTTAAGTTTACATACTCTGTTTCTGAAAGTTGCAGCACTTACTGGTAATCCCTGAAGTGATTTCTTCAGCATTTTATGACCTATATGGCTTAAGACTTCTATGGTTCTCAGTCATTGTGTCTTACCTTCATCAGTGTCTAATTAGCTCTGTCTAAGACTCCAGGGCTAGTTTCTAACCTACATCAGGAGAAACATTTGTAAGTCTGATATGTGAATTTCTGCCTTATTCCCAAGCCTTACCTTATACCAAGTTCTGGTAAGTTAATCTCTGTCCTTTCATTTTTATCCCTATAAATTGCCCAAGATAAGTCCTGGTTAGTATAGTGACTGTGGACAAGAGGACTTGAGTTCAAATCCTGCTTATTCTACTCACCAGTTATTTGACCTTAGCAAGTTATTTAATTTCTTTATGCTTCCACAAATTGGGATCATAGCAGTACTTGTCTCACAAGGTTATCATGAACTTTAACTTAAATTATGCATCTAAAAGCCTTAGAAGAAGGCTTGTCTGCTATCAGTTTAAGATTAGTAAGATATTCACTAAAGATTTGTGGTTATTACTACTGTTGGAAAGTATTGTAGTAATATTCTTATCGTCACTGGGGAATCTGCCACCAGTTATTAGGCTCATTTTAGTGGGACACTCCATTACGACATGCTGACCTTTAGGATGAAGAGTGTTCTTAAACCATCTCTTGCCTGACCTCAGGTATCAGAATTCTATCTGCTGGCTGAAACTCTCTTTAAAGACTCAGTTCAGGTTCAATTGTACTGACCAGTTTCTACTTCACTTCTTGGGAGCCTAGTTCAATCTAAAACATTTAACTAAGATATTCGTAGCTTTTTTTGCTTTTCTTTTTTTTTTTTTTACAGCACTGACACACTGCTATTAGTGTTTTTCCAAAAATGACACTGATTAGCAATAAGAAATATTGTCTCAGCTCTGCAAAATCATTTCTATTTAGCCTGAAAAGGAGTTCAAAAACATAAAATTATGTTAATCAATTTGTTCACTTAGCAAATAATCATTTAACTTAGATTATAGAATGAACACTGTGTCAAGGCATAAAATAAATATATAATAATGTAAGATTTGGTCACTGCCCTTGAAGAACTTACAGTTTAATTGAATAAGACAACGACCATGATTGTTCATGGCAAAGCTGTGGAAGTGAAGGTGTGGTTGAACAGCTTAATAGGGGAGTGAGATTGAATCATGCAACTTTTAGATAGAGCACAATGAGTTTTGAATGAATGTTTAAGTCTAGGAAGAAGCCTTAGCTCCTTTCAATTAGTGAATGTCAACATTTCTTTATCTTTCTCCTGAACTGAAGAAAGAGAAGGGCATTCCTGTTGGGGTACCAACACTAGCAGTAGATTCCAATTTGGTGATATTAATTATAATTAATGCAATTAACTCAATTGATTAATTCAGCTACTCATTACTTTCATGATTTTCCCATTTCTGCTTATTACCTGCATTACTACTCAATGATTTTCTTTAAATCCTTGTCTTGTGTTTAAGCAAACTTATTGACATTTTGTTACTATTATCTTAAGTAGAAACTTAGTATACCTTGCTATTTAAAAGAGAAAACAAAGTATATACATGACTATTTAAATTTTTTTAAGTTCTTCTATAAACTATTTAAAATTGTCTCATGTACCACTGGTGGGGAACTCTGGCCTTGCCATTCAAACGTCTCTAAGGGAAGGAGCACTGAATGGTTGATGGAGGTTTCTTTTTAAATTTTGCTTGACATTTCCACACTCCCTAGTTCTACTTACTTTCCATCACCCTATCTTTTACTTTGCCTTATTTTCTCTATAGCATGTTTCATTTTCTAAAATCATATTATTTTGTTTATTTTCTTTGCTTATCTGTTTTACATGACTAGAATATAGATTCCATGTGGGCAAGGACTTTGTCTTGATTACCTCCATTCCCCAGGGTCTGATGTATATTAGGCACTCAATTTCAGGAGTTTTATGGCAATATGGTGAGAAATTGCTGTGATGCAAAAATCCGGTTTAGACCAAATAACTCTGTTTGCTAGCTTAATAATTTCTGACCAGATTCTTTTTTTCCTGTTTTTTATTATTTGCTATGTCTTTGGGCTTTGTTTACCCCAACTGGGTTCATGGACCTTTTTACTTTTCTGAGTCTATAGATTTTCAGAACTTTGGGCTCTACTTTCTTACATTCGTTTACTTCTCCTTTTAGAAGCCAACATACTCACCCCCAATTTTTTTCTATTTAAACTTATTTCATAAGGTACTCACTGGATTCTTCTGTTCAGTAGCCATAGCATTTGTCCAAGAAGGGTAGCTATTACAATTAAATAATCCTGGATGGTGTGCTCTGATATTTGAAAAATAAACAGTGGGACGATGGCATATATATTTGTCCGTCTGTACCAAGAGTAGCCTTAGCTAAAAGCTAAGATATAACTCTCAATATTAGTTCTTAAATACTGTTTGTATTTTTTGTTCTTAAGGCAATGGATGTATAAGCATTAGGAATGTCCTCTCACTTTTTGTACTTTTCTTAGGCAAATAAAGAATTTGAATAAATTTATTTTTATCAATGGTTTTCAAATGTTTTATATGATATTCATATGTTATAGAATACATCAATCAGAGTCATTTTTTTTTTTCTTGTTTTTGAGAGGAAGCCTCGCTTTTCACCCAGGCTGGAGTGCAGTGGCATGATTTTGGCTCACTGCAACCTCTGCCTCCCAGGTTCAAGTGATTCTCCTGCCTCAGCCTTCTGAGTAGCTGAGTAGCTGTGTAGGTGCCCACCACCACACCTGGCTAATTTTTGTATTTTTAGTAGAAACAGCATTTTTCCATGTTGGGCAGGCTAGTCTCAAATGCCTGACCTCAGGCAATCCACCCGCCTTGGCCTCCAAAAATGCTGGGATTACATGTGTAAACTACCATATCTGGCCTCAATCGGAATAATTTAAAGATATAATATGACCTAAATCTTACATAAAGAAACATTATTTAGAATATTTCTATCTAGATTTTTACTTTTTGAAAAGAATTTTTTTTCCTGCCTCATTAGATAATGGTAAGTCAAGGGGATGAAAGTCCATACCTATTTCCTTTGATGAATCCAATGCCTGTTAAGGCTGGTTGATCACATAAGCCATACTTCTTGGTGATAAATGACTCAGAGCCCATGATAAGGCTCACACATTTCCAATGAAATCTTTCATGTCGTGGAAGAGGAAATGAGATTGCAAATTTGAGAGTAGATGGTAATGATTGGTTTGGGATGCTATTTATAATCAGTGACATAGGAAGTTAATTAGTTGTTTTCGATGGGGTGACTGAGCTGATCCCATTAGAAAACTACTGCATATGATTTTCTAAATAAAAAATATTTTTTAAAGGGCTGAGAATTTTCATGATTATGGTACGATTGGGAGAAAGTATGATTAGGGGTTAAAAATGGCACAGATATAATTACAGACCAGTCAGTCCTTTCAGTTTTATTTAGACCAAACTTTGTATTCATCAGAATGTTTTAATTAATTCGATTAGTGTTGGTTACTTGTCTGTCTTAGAAATTCAGCCACATCAATACAAAAAAATCTTTTCTGTAAAGTTTGTTTGGCTCCAAAGTTCTCTCTAAACAATCATTATAAATATATAGTTCCAAGGCAATAGGACAGAGTCATTAAACCTACATATTATGGTCTATTGCTAGATTTAAAACTCTGTTTTATTAGCCAGGCATGGTGGTGCCTGTAATCTCAGCTACTTATGAGGCTGAGGCAGGAGAATCCCTTGAGCCAGGAGCTGGAGGTGGGGGTGAGCTATGATTGCACCACTGTGCTCCAGTCTACCCAGTGAGGCTGGAGGGCAGCCTCTGAGACGGAGGAAGACCCTGTCTCAAAAAAAATAAAAATAAAAACCTAAACAAATCCTATTTTATAGATGTCTTGTTTCTCTCTTCCTTAAAATGTCCTCCTTTTTGAACCTTATGGGCCTTCTGCCTTTTGTTTCCCTACTTCAATGAATCTATTCTTTCCATTTCTCTAGAGGCAGGAAATGAGTCACATCGTGTGCTTAAGTCTGGGTGTTTCTGAAATCAGGTTTTACTTTTTATTTGAATTTTTCTTTTAGAAGTAAGAAGTTGTTGGTAATTGGCAACTTTGATTATAGATAAAGATGATTATTCTGAAATTAATTTATTTTAAAAAATAAGTAACACACTGTAATGGAAGAAAGTTGGGCATGCATTCATAGAAAAGGGGACTTTTCTAACTTGGTATTGATTATCAATGGCATAAAATAAAGCTATATTTTCCAAATATACAAATTATTTACTCTTTGGGAATAAGTATGGAATGTGTTGGTGACTGACTCAAGCTACTCTTCAGTGCACTATGAGAATGTTTTATTAGTGAATACCAGTGTGGTCTGGAAGAGTTGATTGATGTAGTTTGAAAAAGGACCTAACTTGTTCCCAGCAAGTCATTTACAAATTGGCAGGACTTGGCTGATATGGAAAGGAATAGTCCTCCTGACAAAAAGTACAGATTGTAAGTGTTGCTGATAAAGAGGCCCAAGGTCAGGAAAGACTCATCTGATTGGAACAGACAAACTATCAAGACAGTAATCAGAAGTATCCCCTAGCCGGTGGCCTGGAGTCAAGATAAAGCAATTTACATAGTACTTTGTGAACTTATTTTTCTTGATTCTTACCTATCAACAGGTTTAAAATGTTTAAGTGATTTGACCAGATAACTAATAATAGTATTTAAATATTGACATCCTATAATGTGCCAGACACTATGCTGCCTGCTTTACATGCATTATCTGACTTGATTCTTACAGAAGCCTTTGAAAAGTGCTTTTACTATCCCTATTTTTAAAAGGAGGAAACTGAATCTGGGAGAGAGGTTCCAAAACATGTCCCCAGCAGGGTTGTGACAGAGTCAAGCCTGAAGCTTGGGTGTGTCCAGTTCGGAGGCTAAGATGTTGGTCCCCCAGTATTGCTAAGGCAGGTCTTCGAGTTTAGTTCAAGTCTGCAGTTCTGTCTGTCCACTTGCCCTCCACTCCTACATTTCCTCCAACAGACAAGAAGGTCTTCAGCATTTTGCAGTTCTGCCTTTTTTTTTTTTTTTTTTTTGAGACCAAGTCTTGCTCTGTCGCCCAGGCTGGAGTGCAATGGCGTGATCTTAGCTCACTGTAACCTTCATCTGCCGGGTTCAAGTGATTCTCCTGACTCATCCTCCCAAGTATTACAGGCATGCACCATGACACCTGGCTAATTTTTCTATTTTTAACAGAGACAGGATTTTCCCACGTTGGCCAGGCTGGTCTCGAACTCCTAATCCCAAGTGATCCACCTACCTCAGCCTCCCAAAGTGCAGAGATTACAGTCTTCAACCACCACGCCTGGCCTAATAGACTTCATTATTTAGCACAGTTTTAGGTTTACAGAAAAACTGAGCAGAAGGTAGTTTTCATATACTTTCCCCCCTTCTCCTAACTCTCATTTCACCCTATTATTAACATCTTGCATTAGTGTGGTACACTTGTTACAATGGATGAAACAATACTATACATTATTATTAGCTGAAGTCTATAGTTTAGAGTTTGCTCTTTGTGTTTTAAACACATAGGGGTTTTGTCAAGTATTTAATGTTGCAGATCCACTATTACAAAATTATACAGAATAGTTTCACTGTCCTAAAATCCCTTTTACTCCACATATTATCTCTCCCTCTCTCCTCCCCCCTGGCAACCAGATCTTTTTACCATCGCTATAGTTTTGCCTTCTCCAGAGTGTAATATTATTAGAATCATACAGGATGTAGCCTTGTCAGACTGATTTCTTTCACTCGGCAACATGCATCACTTCACGTCTTTTTGTGGCTTGCTAGCTCATTTAAAAAAAAACCAGATGAATGATAATCCTTTGTATGGATGTATTACAGCTTTTTAAAAAAAGTCTATTCACCTACTGAAGGACATTTTGTTTGCCTTAATAAATAGCAATTATGAATAAAACTAGTATAAACCTTGGTGTGCAGGTTTTTGTATGGACATGAGTTTTCAACTACTTTGGTTATATACCCAGGAGCATCATATCTGTATTGTATAGTAAGAATACATTTAGCTTTGTGAGAAATTGTACCATTTGCATTCCCACCAGCAATGAATGAGAGCTCATGTTACTCCACATCCCACCAGAACTTGGTGTCGGTGCATAGTGGTATCTCATTGTTGTTTGAATTAGCAGTTTCCTAATGATACAAGACATTGAGCATCTTTTCATATGATTGCCATTTGTATATCACCTTTGGTGAGGTGTCTGTTTAGAACTTTTGCCCATTTGTGTTGTTCATTTTCTTATTGTTTAGTTTTAAGGGTTTTTTTTTTTTTGCATATTTTGAGTAACAGTGCTTTACAGATATGTCTTTTGCAAATATTTTCTCCTAGAGTTTTCTGTTTATTGATAGCGATTCAACTTACCTGTGTTCTAAA
Organism: Plecturocebus donacophilus; assembly: GCA_004027715.1. Lineage (NCBI taxonomy): Eukaryota > Metazoa > Chordata > Mammalia > Primates > Pitheciidae > Plecturocebus > Plecturocebus donacophilus. The sequence goes on from PVKP010009111.1 coordinate 7,610, forward strand.
TTCTGAGAAAGCAAAAGGACTAATTTAGGAGGTTATAACAAATGGAAGCATCAGTTACTAATTCATTATTTTAAGAGAAATGAACAGCCAATATAGATAGCAAAATAGTGTTATTTCTACATTACTCTTAAAAGTAATGGCATTGCTTTTAAAGAGCAAAAATCGCAATTATGTTTGCTCCAACCTAATAGCAACTGCAAAAATCTTATGAAAAGAACAAGCTTGACCTGGTCAAGTATCAGCAAGAAGGCTTTGAAGCTAGACCACAGTGAACAAGGTGACATCTGCAAGATGAGAGTGTGGAGAAGAGGCAGGGCCCTGCACACACAGGGAGTGACAAGCCCTGATAGGAAACTCGGATTTTAGTCTAACTTCAATGTGAAGCCAATGCAGGTATGAAAGGGGCTAATCCAACCTGAATGCCATTTTAAACAGATGAATCTGGCTGTTAGGTAAAGAAGGAAAGGAAGAATGGAAGCAGTTAGGAAACTATTGCAATGAACCAGAAGAGAGGAAATATGAGCGTAGGCTAGGATTGTTGTGAACATGTAAATCTGTGAATAAATTCAGAATAGGAAGTGGAGCAAAACCACTGGGAAAATGAAAAATTAGATATAAAGAGTGAAGGAAACAATGAATCAAGGTGACCCTGAGGGACTTGAGACACTGGGTAGATGGAGATGTTATTTCGAGAGATGGCAAGTCTTAGGGTGGAGCTAATTTGGGGAGTGAAAAATCAAGAGTTCTATTTTGAAGGGGTGTTGAGTTTGAGAGATCTTTTAGACATCTGAGTGGAGATACCATGCAATCAATCAGTCATTTTGTTATGTAAGTTTGGAGTTTATTAGAAGGTAAAGTTCAAGAATCAGCTGTAATGGCTAGGCGCAGTGACTCAAGTCTGTAATTCCAGGACTTTGGAAGGCCAAGGTGGGCAGATCACATGAGGTCAGGAGTTCCAGACTAGCCTGACCAACATGGTGAAACATTGTCTCTACTAAAAATACAAAAATCAGCCAGGCGTGGTGGTGTGTGCCTGTAATCTCAGCTACTTGGGAGGCTGAGGCAGAAGAATCCCTTGAACCTAGGAGATAGACGTTGCAGTGAGCCGAGATCACGCCATTGCACTCCAGTCTGGTCAACAAGAATGAAACTCCTTCTCAAAAAAAAAAGAATCATCTGTATGGAAAGATAGAAGACTGAAAGAGACCAGTTAAGGAGGGGATTTATTTATTACAACACTTACCATATTCTAATATAGCTATTTCTTTCTTTACTGACTTACATTGTAGATTGTGAGTACCTGAGGGGCAGAATAAGGGTCTTACTCAGTTGGTTTTTCCTGTACCTAGTACAGTGTCTACCAGGTAGGAAGTTTTAAGTAAATACTTGTTGAATTTTTTCAAGACCACGACACTGAGTATTGACTCTCTATTCTTAGCCCACTTTTACTTATGTGGCCTCATTATTTTTCCATTTGACAAATAAAATGGATAAAAACTACAACATGAGAAAAAAGACCCCTGGTTAAAGGGGCACTTGAACGTTTTACCTTTTAGTCTTGGCTGAATACACAGGCTGGAATGGAACATGCACAGTCAGCCAGAGTGTCATAGTTACCTTAATGATCCACACAGCTAGCGGTATAATTGATTAGCCTGCTGAGAACATTATTGACCATGGAGATGACCAAAATAATTGGAGCAGCCAAATTGTGGTTGTGTGCCTATTTGAAAAGTGATCTTGTAATTTGGTGATTTTTCTTTATTTATTTCAAAATTTCAATGTTGGAAGAGGTCTTAGAGATTATCTGGCACAATTTTATTATTTTATAGTTCAGAGAAGTTAAGTGCCTTGATCCAGGACACATGGCTAGTGGTGGAAACACTGCTCCCTAGGCTCCTAATCCCTTATCCTTTCAACAACACTCTAATGTAGGTGAGTAATGTGAGCAGGAAATAGCTTCTGTTTTTATATATCATTATATGTCACTGATTTTTTTTTCTGCAAAGTAACTTAGCCCAGGCTGCTTGATCCTGTGTATGAATAGCTTTATAAAGTTCTGTACACATGTAGATCCCTTTGTAGGAAAGAGGTGAGAGTAGCACTCAAGCTTTCCTTCACATGATCAGTTGTTGGCTGTCCACTGTGTGTGTGAGTGTGTGTGTATATGTATGTATTATTGTTGTCATTGTGTTATATTTAAATTTTATCAATATTGTATAACTTTCTGGAGAGTTAGGGTTCTTTTCAGGAGAATATGTGGTTTGGAAGTCTATTTTCTTGGAGAGTAGTTAATATAATCAAGTGAAACGGGGCTAGAAATCTCAGTTACCAATTCTTTGTCTTTTGCAACAGAGTCTAACCCAGGCTGGAGTGCAGTGGCATGATCTTGGCTCACTGCAACCTCTGCCTCCCAGGTTCAAGCAGTTCTCATGCCTCATTCTCCCAGTAGCTGGGACTACAGACGTGTGCCACCACGCCCAGCTAATTTTTGTATTTCTAGTAGAGACAGGATTTTATCATGTTGGCCAGGCTGGTTTTAAACTCCTGGCCTCAAGTGATCCACCCGCCTTGGCCTCCCCAAAATGCTGAGATTACAGATGTGAGACACTATGTCGGACCTAAGCTACCAATTCTAAATTATGAACCATATGTTGGGTTAACAACAACAGAGTAGATGGAATTATTTAACAACCTTTTATTTTCCCACCTTTTTTTAAACAAATGGGGTCTTGCTATATTGGCCAGGCTGGAGTACAGTGGTTATTCACTGATGTGATCATATGCACTGCCTCAAAAATCTGGGATCAAGAGACCTTTTTGCCTCAGCGTTCCCAATAACTGGGACTACAGGTATGCCCAACTGTACTTAGATCTCATTGTCCTTTTTGATGATCAAAGGTAATGTATATGAATCTCAGCCCATTACAAAAATTTAATTTAAAAACTTAAAGGTGGCTTTGGCAAGACAGAAAACTGGTAGTATTTGAATGGTAGGAACTTCCAGCTAGTAAGCTGTTCCATCTTACCTGCATCCCTTACCTCAAAGCTCTTAGGTATAGACCTAAATGTGCAAAGGGTGGCCAGAGAACTGGCGTATACCATCAAAGCGGTTGAACCTGGATCCAACCAGGGAAAGACCTGTTCTAATTAAGATCCTGTTCTTAAGATGCAGGGGAAATGATGTCTGATGACAGTGGTTGGACCAACATCCAGTTGGACATCTTTTCTACCAAATCAGGTCTACTGGAAACGGACACTTGGATAAGAGGTAGGATTTTATTCTTGTATGTTCTTAGGCTTCCCAGAAACAATGGCATTCTCTGAAAAGCTTAGTAACACTTTCAAAAGTTCCAGTAATTATTTCAGACTCTGTAGACTCTGCTAACAATAACACAGACTTTGGAAATGTCCCAGAAGCTGTCTGCTAAATAGAAACCCTCTGTGCACCTTATGATTTATATTGGCTATTCCCCTTCCTAAATTCCACAGGCACTTTCCTATCCCCTTCTTCTGCTCGCTCTCCTTCCACAGGCTGCGTACCCTTTATTTTCTTCTCTGTTTCATCCTGTAAATTTGAATTTGAAAATTCTCCTACTTTCATGACTAATTCTCCCTAAAAATGTTAAACCCATATTTACCTTATAGCCCAGAAATTCCACTTTTAGGTATTACTCAACAGAAATGAACATATATGTCTACAAAAAGACTTGTACAAATATATCCATAGTAGTTTTGTTCATAATAGCAAATTTGAAAACTGCAAATAACTCGGATGTCCATCAACATAATCTGGATTAACAGGTTGTGGCATATTCGTACAACGGAATACTACTCAACAATAAAAGAGAAACAGCAATGGTCTTCAGAAGACACAGATATATTGTGCTGCATGAAAGATGTCAGAAACAAGAGCGCCTATAGCATATTTGTATTTACATAAAATTGAAGGACATAGGCAATGCTAATCTATGGTGACAATCATCAGTAGTACAATGATGGCCTCTGGCCGGGAGGGCTATCGAGATTGACGGGAAAGGACTGGAGGAAGCTCTGTGGGATGATGGAAATGTTTTGTGACTTGACAGCAGTGTGTGCTATATGAGTGTTTGCATTTGGGAAAACATCAAACTGTAACATTTAAGGTCTGTGCATTTCACTGCATGTAGATTAAAATTCAATTTAAAATAAAAACATGAAAGGAAGCACATTCTTTTTCTAGCCCTCAGTTTTGCTCATTTCCTATCACTTAGGCATGATGCTTTTATAATACAGTCACCTCCCTTCAAACTTACTGTCAGAAAGACAATGTAGTATCTGTCCATTACACATCTTTGTGTTTATTTAGATCAATGATTTACATCTCCCAGATTTCAAGTCTAGCAGTAGGCTTAAAGTACAGTGTTTGTTTTCAGTTTAAAGTATTCTACACATTAGACAGTAGACAAGAAAGCTATTTCGAGGGATTGCCCGGTTCCTTCTAGTGCTTCTGCTACCACGGCCAGTGCTTTAGTCACCACTGGAAGTTGTCCTGACATGTATGTATTTACTTATTTATTTATTCGAGATAGGGTCTTGCTCTGTTGTCCAGGCTGGAGTGCAGTGATATAATCATAGCTCACTACAGCCTCAAACTCCTGGGCTCAAGAGATCCTCCCGCCTCAACCACCTGAGTAGCTGTGACTATAGGTGTGTGCCACTACGTTCGGTTAATTTTTAAATTTTTAGTAGAGACGAGGTCTCACTATGTTGCTGAGGCTAGTCTCAAGTTCTTGGGCTCAAGCCATCCTCCTGTCTCAGCCTTCCAAAGTGCTGGGATTACAGGTATGAGCCGTGGTGCCCAGCCTGTAGCTATTTTTTTGAGATAGCTTTCTGCCTTTCTTTTCTATCTTCTCTCACTCACCTCTACATGCAGGATTGTGTAGGTGTGTATGTGAACACACATAATCTTTTTTAAAAATCCATTCTCAGAAATATCTGAGTCTCTTTCTCTCATGGAATTTTCAAACTAATTCAATATTTCCCTTGACGTGTCTCTTTCCGCACTAAATGTGGGGCTCTCTTAAAGGCGGGAAGTATCTAATTCATTTCACTTTCCTGCTGTCCAGCACAGAATCTGCAAAAATATAGACATTCAATAAAGTTCATGAAATAAATTCATAAATGACCCTATTTTTTTTTCTGATATGTCTGATGAAGTGAAAAAGGACTACATTGAGAGGCAAGAACTTTAGACTGAGTTGTATTTTGCAATTGTAATATCTGTCCCCTCAAATCCATCACACTTCCTGTACTCCTATTTCTTTCCATGACTATTTTTTTTTAGCAACACCAGGGTAGTATAAGTGTTCCTGCAATTGCACACTATAGAAGCCTTTGAAAAAAAATGACATTATAAAATGAAAGCAATTTGCACCAAAAAAGAGATTACAGAGTTTTGCACCTTGAACTTTCACTTTATTGAAGTCAATGTTTTTTTTTTTTCAACAGGCTTCCCAAAACAAAATATGTTCAGATTGGATTGGGCTTGAAATGTAATATTTAAAACAGCAACATGTCTGACAGATCCCAAAAATGAAATATGTCTATTTCTTTTCACAAGGAGCAGAAGGCAACATAAAGCAGCTACAAGAATTAATTCACAGAGATAGTTGACATTTTCGAGCTGACTGCCTCTTACAGAAAATGATGTCATTCTCCAGCAGCCTAATGACAGTCATCAGCCTGAGAGGACACATGCTAATAAGGTTCATTGCTCATCTAGTTTTCTTCTTTTTTGTCTAGCCAGAGTGTCCTTGGATGCCCATAATTTGGCATTGTGCTCCTAGAATCATTTTTAAGAGAGACTAGAGTATGAAACTTAAGAAATAGTGGTTTTTATTTCTTATCAGAAAATCAAATTAATTTTTCTAACTTCCTCCAGTAACTCAAAGTCATGTTTTCAGTTTATTCATAAGTATCCAAATTCTAGTTGACCTTTCTAAGGTGTTGGATCCAGTGTTTAAATTGTGAAAGACCATTGCTTCAAGATGCTGGGGCAGCTCCGATAATGAAAAAGTATGATGCAGTAAAAATCTAAAATTTCATTCTCAACCACAAAGAATATTGAGTCTGAAACTTGTAGAATACTCAGTATAGATATCCTGGAGTTGATTTTACTCCTGGACAAAATTATGACTTTTAAAGAAGTTTTAAGATAAATTTTCTTCTATATTCAGATATGCAAAAGGGAACAAGCAATATCAGCTTAAAAGAAGAGCAATATCAGCTCACCCACACCTTTCTGACCATGACTTTTTTTGAGATGGAGTCTTGCTCTGTCGCCTAGGCTAGAGTGCAATGGCACGATCTCTGCTTACCACAACCTCCGCCTCTTGTGTTCAAGTGATTCCCTTGCCTCAGCCTCCAGAGTAGCTGGGATTACAGGCTCCACCATGCCCGGCTAATTTTTTTTATTTTTAGTAGAGGCAGGGTTTCACCATGTTGGTCAGGCTGGTCTCGAACTCCTGACCTCGTGATCCACCTGCCTTTGCCTCTCAAAGTGCTGGGATTACAGGCGTGAGCCACTGCACCCGGCCTTGACCGTGGCTGTTGATTCTACTATCAGAACCTAACTCAAGGAGCAAAACACCTGTTGCACTTCCCAAGCCTTTCTGTTTTTGTCTCTCCTCTAATCGATATTACCAACAAAGACTCTTCTGAGAAAATGTGTACTGGAGATCTCCATGAATCCACTGGAACCTGTACATCCCCTTTTCCCAGCAAGGCCAACTGGAAAGCTTTCAACTGAGGGTTGTCATGAACAGGTAAAATGTCTTGGCTAACAAACAAATAAAGGAGGTAAGCCATGGATTTTGGAAGAAATTGATGTGTTGCAAATATAGAAGGCCTGTAATTCAGAATGGTATTTATGGCTGAGGAGTTTCACTTTGTCCTAACTTTGGCCTCCTACACTTGATGGAAATGAACTTCTGGAAAAAGAAACTCATACTACACCTAAATGAATGCTTGAGAATTAGATGGTTAGACCCAACTGACCCTGGAAAAACAGTTTTCTTAGCAGCTGAAGTGCTCTAACTGGTCCAAGGGTTTTCTACTCCAGAGGTTAGGCCAGTCGGGTTACTAAATCAAAAATCAATGGTGTTTTGTTGATATTGTAATGAGAAAGTAGGTCCAAGTTGAATATGCAGAAGCACAGATTTGAAAAAAATTAATAAATTACATCATCTATAACCTTGGGATAAAATGTCTGATGTTTTATGTAGATGAAATTAATTCAGTTAACATTTATTTAGCACTAACTCTGTAGAAGTCCTCTTGAACGCTCTGGGTAAGGAATAAAATAAGAAATACTGCTCTTACCTTCAAGGGCATTCAACCAAAATGGTATATTAGCCTATCTACACAAATTACTTACATCTTGTAAGGCACAAGTCATGTACACTTAATCCTCACAATAGTCCTACTAGTTGGGTATTATTATTATTTATATACCTTTGCCTTTGAGTGAGCCTTTTCTTTTGGCTATGCCAGTTTGTTGTTTATCAAATGGGTATGTTAGATTAATAAAAATAATAATGAACGTTTATTGGTTACTTACTATTTGCCAACTGTTTTTGATGTATTAGCTAATTTAAGCCTTATAACAACGCTGTTATATCTATCTCTTTCAGAAATGCAGCCACATTAAGTGACTTGCCCAAGATCAGAGCTGAAACTCAAATTCTCTTGCTCCAAATCCAGTGCTCTTTCCATGATACCGTGCACCTTTCCTTTGAAACGATCAGTAGCGTGTCAAGGAAAGGCGATATAGAGTCCATGGGAGGAGTCATGACGTCTGGCAGAACTGTGGAGGCTTTATGGGAGACATGACATTTTATCTGTGCACCTTGATCATGTGTTTGATGGTGAACAGAGGAACCAGCACAATGAGCCTTCTTGACAGGTGATCCTCTAGCCCTTTGTGAACATCACATTTTTATTCTTTCTTAATTCCAACATTTAATCTTGACAACTTTATAAATAAACAAATCCTGTTTACTAAATTGTTGATGTACTTTTTGTGTAACACAGGCTGATTTTATCCTTGAGAGAGGGACTCAAGGTTTCATTTAGGGGAGGATTAGGTTTGATGCTTATCCACTGAGCAAGGCAGACTGGGTTGATGTATTAGCTAATTTAAGCCTTATCACAACGCTGTTATAAGAGACATGCGTTATGATCTTGGCTTTTCCTGTTACTGCTTTTGGGTCTTTGGATGAACATTTTGCTTTCTCTGGGCTCCTTCTTTATATATAAAACAACTACATCTTTGGGCTTATAATAACTCTTGGTAGAGACAAGGAATATGAGGATGCTTTGTGAATGGCTACCCAAATATGAAATATTATCATTATCATTAAGTATTAGAAAATATAGATTAAAAATATTATCTAGATTTTTAGACATCATATAAGATTTCTTTTTCTTCGGGGAAAAAGAGAACCCCAAATATCAATTATACTCAGAATTTCACAGCAAATAAAAACTCCTGTGTGTTACTGAAATTAATCCTTAAAAATTAATCCTTACTTTTTTAAAGATTCACTCAAGGAACTCTGAAGAACCAGGTGACAATGACTATTTGATATCTGACCTTAATGTTTTAAACCAGGCATCAAAACGCTTAGAGGTGGGTAGGTAGGGTGGGTACAGAAGAGGAGTGGTGGAATTCCCTTTCCTGTAGGTTAGCTGGAAGGAGCAAATCAAGATTTACATGATTTCCAGAAAAAAAGAATGGGAAGAGATAGACTGAAATCTCCATGTTCACAGGTAAGAACAGATATTTCTTGGCCCAAGTGATAAAGCAGTGTTCAACGCTTCAAGTCGCCCATACTGTGGAATTCCGAGGAAACAGTCTTCACTCCTGTTAAGTGATATTCCTGGCCATTGTCAATGTGCAAGTCCTACAACAAGGCAGAGACATTCATGCTCTTCATTAACATTCCCCCAAGGTCTCGGTTTGCATCTCTCGATCCATCTCCTAGCTCTGAAAAGAAGTTTCCTGGGAAACCTTTTGTATGAATGGAATGGATGAGGTTTGTCCCATGAGGAAAGAATTTAAAAACACACAGACACACACACACACACAACACAGTACAACAAAAACTTCTTTCCCACTGCAGCCAGGAGCAGATTACACCTATCTTTTTTCAAGGACAGGTGGAAATTCTGGCCTTGTGGTATTCAGTCATACTAGGAATGTTGCTCCCTCAATTTAACAGGAGAGCTTCCTTTCTTACTGATTAAAAAAGTTAAAGGGGGTTTAAAATGGCTTAGGTAAAAAGAACTATGGTTGAGTCTTCTCAGCCACAGATAAGCATCGGCTCTTTCTGATGTGCTCTATTGTCAGCTAAGTAATGACTCAGATTGGGCATTGTTCTCCGTGTACCAACAGAAGGGAGAGTAAACCTCATACCCAGGCTCCTGTTACAACTAGATATTCCCCTTCCATCAGAGGTGGGCTTTGCTTCATACAGTCAGGACATTCACAAATTAAAAGAAGGGGGACAGCCAACATTTTCACCAGCTATTGATACTCCCTATCCCAGTAAACCTTGGGTTTTCGTCTGAGTATTGTTTTCCAACTTAAAGAGAAAGAGAGAAAGAAAGGATATATAGGCTAACCAGCTCTATTGCTAACAAAAGAAATACTTAAGAGGGGAAAACAACCAGGGATGAAAACCAGGCTGTCGTTTTATTTTCTTTGAGACGGAGTCTCATTCTACTGCCCAGGCTGGAGTGCAACCGCGGCGCGATCTCGGCTCACTGCAACCTCCGCCTCCTGGATTCCAGTGGTCCTCCTGTCTCAGTCTCCCGAGTAGCCGGGATTATAGGCATACGCCGCCACTCCCCACCGATTTTTTGTATTTTTAGTAGAGCTGGGTTTTCACCACGTTCCCCAGGCTGGTCTCTAACTCCTGAGCTCAGGCAATCCACCCGCCTCAGCCTCCCAGAGTGCTGGGATGACAGGCGTGAGCCACCGCGCATGGCGGAAAATCAGGCTTTTATTTGAGTCTTCTTGCTTATTTTCGCAGCAGCTTCCTGGCTGACTTAAACATCCTATTCCTGAGCTGGTTGAAATATGTCTTTTTATAAAAAACAGCTTTATTGAGATATAATTTACATGCCATAAAATTCATCTGTCTAAAGTATGGGACTCAATGGACTCAGTGTTTTTTACTATATTTATGAATTTGCACAATAATTACCATAATCAATCTTGAAACATTTTCATCACTCCAAAAGGAAGCCCAGGACCCATTTGCTGACACACCCCATTTCCCCCACTCTTACCACCAGCCCTAAGCAGCCACGAATCTACCTTCTGTCTCCACAGATTTGTCTATTGGATCTTTCATACAGAAGCATGCAATAATGTGATCTTTTATGACTGGTTTCTTTCGCATAGAATACTTTCAAGGTTCATCAATGTTGTAGCAGCAATTCATTTCTTTGTATTGCTGAATACTATTCCATTGTATGAATATAACACATTTTATGTGCCCTTTCATCCATTGATTGACATTTTGGTAGTTCCCACTTTTTGACTCTTATGAATAATGATCCCATGAACATTCATGTACAAATTTGTGTGTGGACATATATTTTCATTTTTCTTTGGTATTTACCTAATAGTCAAATTGTGGGGTTGTATGTTTAACACTATGTTAAATACTTTTGGGAAGTCCCACGCTGTTTTCCAAAGTGGTTGCACCATTTTACATTCTCACTAGCAATGTACCAGCGCAAGACCTATTTGCAATTTTCTCCTGCTTATAGAATTCTAAAGCTATGTAAAAGGTTAGAAATGTGACAGGCAGCTCATTTTGACACTTATTTAGGAAGCCTACTTTTTCTTTCCAAACTACAAATATTTCTGGTGTGTAATGCGCAGATGCTACCAGCTAATGAAGCAGAAATATTAATTTCTTATTTGATTCATAATAATATTCAATAATTACAGAGGAATCTTTACTTATCTGGCTTTCTGTGTTTATGTGTTCTAATTTTTCTTTCTTTTAAAAATTCAAATTCCTTACTGCTTTGTTAATGATTTGTTCTCTGATTATAGATCATTAATGCCTTTTTAAAAAACAAGTCCACATGTGCATTTCAACACATCTTTTATTTTATACTGACTCAAAGCAATTCAGTTTTTCATTTGTAAAAACATTTAGGCCAAGGCATAAAACAGCCAATTTAAGGAAAGTAACATTTCTTTCTTTTTCTTTTTTTTTTTTTTGAGAGGGTGTCTCACTCTGTTACTCAGGCTGGAGTGCAGTGGCTCCATCTCGGCTCACTGCAACCTCTTCCTCCCGGGTTCCAGCGATTCTCCTGCCTCAGCCTCCCGAGAAGCTGGGACTACAGGCTCATGTCACCACACACAGCTAATTTAAACAAAGTAACATTTAGTCTTTGAAATTGCAGTATGCATATTCTCTATTTATGCCTACCTGAAAATGTCAAGTCTGAAATGAATTTTAGTGACTCAAATGTTATTCTATAGGCAAATCCTTATCTTATAAACATACTAGATAACTTTATAAGATAAATCTGTTTCTAAGACAGAAAAAATTTGTCCGTAATTCTGAAGTTCTTCCTTTCTTTGTTTACTTAATGCAAAGGATGTTTCATGAACCTTCTAACTCTCTTCTACTGTGGACGTTAGTTGGTATTTCGTATTTAATTTCAACATCTGATAATAAGTCATGGGTCCAGCTAATCTACACAGGCCAATTGGGGCAGCATCCTTAATGAGTGAACTTTCTCTGCTCTCCAGATAGTATCACCTCTGCCACTTGAAACCAAGGCTTCTAATGACATGCACTGAAGGATAAGTCTTGATTTCAGGTTATTCTTTGGCCTGTTTCATCTCCATTTGCCGACCCCGGATTATGCAGATAATAAACTGCTTTTAGTAATCTAGGACCTTGTGCCAGACCTTGGCTGTCATACTGCATTATAACTGATGGTTCAAGTGCTTCTTTTACAAAAGGAGTGTTTTCTTCCCTGAGATCCCTCTAAGATATTCATGGCTAACTAAAAATACTGCTGAATCCTGTTCTCAAGTAGAGTTTCAAGGTCAACATGAAAATTGTTATCACTCACTTATGTGGCATTAAAAAATCTGTTTTATCTTTGTAACAATTCTTTCATTAAAAAAAAAAGCATTGCAATTCCTCTGCTATACTAGCGTTTTCTCCGACACCAAGCAGACGATACCTTGATGGCAAGAAAAACAAGTTATGATTATTTATATGCCAGTACGCACTTGTTTCCATCTAGAGTTATAAACAATTAGTTTATGATAATCAATTGTGACAGCAGAAAGGATTAGTACTCCACTAGCTTGTATTTCCTATAACAGAGAAACACAAGTAGTTTTGATAATGTCTTATGTGTCTAGTGAAGTAATTTCCCTATTACTGGCTTTTAGCAAGAATTTGTAATTTAATCAGAGAGGAAAAAAAACCACTGGCAACCAACATTGTGTCATATTTATTTGAAGCGTAATGTCAAAAATTTCATGGATAGTCGCTTGGGCATTGAAAGAACAAAAAGATTAGAGAGTAGAATGGGATTATGAGAGGTTCTGTTCATTTTCCTGCCTTCCCAAAGTAAGAAGGGCAAATCAAATATAAATAAAACTATTGCCTTAATGAGGCATTTGAATTTCTGCCTAAACCAACAACGGGAATAATGGAAATCCACCCCAAAACTTTTTAAGTAAAGTTATTCTTTTATATCTATTATTTTGTCTACACGCACACATATATACATTCACTCATTAAAATTTTGAAAAAATATTTATCTACCTCCTCCTTTCCTATGTCTGCATAGGCATTTTTCTTTTGAAAAATGTTACCGATGAAAAGGAAAAGCATGAACAGCGTAACGAAATTAAAACGATGTTTTGTGGTAAATGGTTTAACATGTTAGGAAACCATCTTTGAAGGCTGCTAAAGAATGCCTGCTTTTTGCTTAAACCTGTGGCGATTGCACCGTCGCCTGGAAGTACGGAGCCGCGCTGCAGAGTGCGTGCACCAGTGTGCGCTCCTGCGCTCATTATAACGTGGCCTGGGGCTTGCAGCTAAACATTTCTCTGGAACATAATGAGCTGTGTACTGTAATGAAGGTGTCTGAAATTGCTTTGACTGTTATTTAGTGTAAAAAGTCCCCGATCAAAGACTCTGGCAGCGCTACAGACACTCAGGCACTCCCAGACAGAGGACGTTGTATGATGGCAGGAGGCAAGCGGAGCGGTGTGGGGGCCTGTGCGGCGCCCAGGAGTCTATCAGCGTGTTATCCGATTGTCTTTATTTCCAGTCGCCGTACATCACTCACAAACTGCCATCTGGCACTAGATGATTTTGAGGATTATTTTGAGGAATATTACAAAACCCAATTTAATTTCCCTCTCGATTCCTAGTATTTCTATATTGCTCCTTCATCACAGTCATGGACACCCTCCCAAGCTAATTTGTAAAATGAATTTCACTGAATGCCATTTAATCTTATTGCCATAGTTACAAACCAAGAAATCGAAGATTGCTAGGCTGAGCTGAAAATAGCTGACTTGGTACAAGGAAGAGGACTAATTCTTATGCAAAGCTCTACATTCACATACAATCTCTGATTCAAAGAACAATAGAAAGTTTGATCCTTGAAAACCTGACCTTCTGATGCCTTTTCACTCTCCAGCACAGAACAACCGTGGGTTTGAATGAAATGTGTAAAAACTAAAGATAAGGTCTGCTTTGCAACCTGCTGTTTTAGCTTCTGTGTTATTGTTGCAATGAAGTCACAGCCTTGATATTTTCACTGGCAATACTGGGGATTTTATAACCCTGTGAAAATTAGAAAAGCGAGAACCCATGTAATGGTTGAAATTTAAGAAAGGTTTAAATAATTCCTGAGCATTATTGTTTACAATTGACAAATCTATCTATGTGTCTATCTATGTATCTATCCTGTCATTTTACAATTCTATTATCATAAAGCATCCCATCATCTGGGTCAACATATGTATTCCCTGAGACAGGCATAGGGTAGGCTGTGTGATAGCTTATAGGTTATATGAGAAGAAATTAAAGTGCTGAACGTCCAAAGGCCCATCTTTCTAGGTATATGTATACCTAGATTTTACATACCTATGTATGTAAGTATCTCTCTTAGGGAGAGAGATAAAGAGAATGCAAAGAGATAAAATGTAATTAGAATAAATGTATTTTAAGAAAAGTTGTTTAACCTATATAAGCAATCATTTTAAGATTTTTGCCAAAACCAAGGCCCCTTTAATCCAATATTTAATGTATCAAAAATTCTTTCTGTGCTAATTATTTGTCATCATCACGTTTGCATTACTCTGGTCCTCAAAAACAATCAACTCAATTTCTTTTGACGGTTATTTTATTTCTTTGGTCCTTCGTTTCTTACAAAGAGAATTAGAACTTTGAGATCTTTAACAGGCAGAAAAATATGATTTAATTGTTCTTTAATTTTCACTAATTCAACTTGCAATTTATCTGATCTCATTTAGATTATTGTGGCTTTGGCATATTTGAATATAATTTTATAAAAAACAAACATAGTCACTTAAATATTCAGAGTAAGTAAAATGTATGCCATGTGTGTAACAACTCAGCGGAATGAGCCCTTCTGTACTCACGGAGGCAGGAAGTCAATAGGCCGAGGCTGCATAGCTGTTGCTGTATGGTGCCTGCTAGCTGCTGCTCAGCTTCTGGACAGTTGCTTTTTACATGCAAAAATCTCAGGAGGATTTCGGGAGTCCTAGAGAACTGCTTGTTGAATGGGGGAGGAAAAGAGCATACCATGGTATTCTCATTCTGAACCCATCCCACAGAGGGGCTGCGTATACAGACTGCCCTCAAATGTATAGGATAAGGAGATTCTAAGTGTTGTGCAAAGTATGTTTTAAAGAATTTTCTTTTATTGTTTAAAAGAAATGAGACATACTGGGTTAACTAAGGAAAACAAGCTTCCTTATTGCAGGGCTTCTCTAGGCCTTTAAAATGCCAATCTCCAAAAATGTAAGTCCCCAAAAGTGGGATGGAAGACACAACATTGTTCACTTTTCTTTCTTTTTTTTTTTTTTTTTTTTCAGACAGAGTCTTGCTCTGTCAAGGCTGCTCTAGGCTGGAGGGCAGTGGTGCAGTCATAGCTCACTGCAGCCTGGAACTGCTGGGACCCACCAATCCTCCCATCTTAGCCTCCCGAATAGCTGGGAATATAGGTGTGCGCCACACCTGGCTAACTTTTGTATATTTCGTAGCTAGGGTTTTGCCATGTTCCCCAGGCTGGTCTCAAATTCCTGAGCTCAAGTCATCTGCCCACCTTGGCCTACTAAATTGTTGGGATTACAGGCATGAGTCACGGCACCTGGCCTGTTTACGTCTCTTGAACACATGACCTTTTCACTTCTGATCTTCCAGTATTTTGTGGAATAATTATATCATTAAATGCAATTAGGCGGGGTGGCAAATAGGTTTCATTTTGAGTGCCCCATTTGGTCAGTTGGTAGAAACTACCTGCAGGCATTTTATATAGGGCTTTGAGTGGTGGTTCTGATTAGAAGGAAAGAGAAGGGCTAATGATGATTAGTATACCATGGCTTTGCCATCCGTACCCTTGTTTTCCACCCTTCCTGAGTCTTTCAAGCATTACTCGATTATATTTCCATGTATTACTTTATCAGGAAATCTCAAAGGTAAAATTACGATTTGCCTGAATCTCAGTTACTTTTGATTTCACGTAAGTTGGAAGTTCAAACACTTGCAACCAAACATGCAAGAACTGGGAATAGACCACAGTGCACATTTTCTAGGTCTAACATTTTACTTACAGAAGTTCAGTTCAATAAAGCACACTATGCACACACAAGAGCGTGTTCATCTTTTTATTATGAGAGAGGAATTATGTTTGGGTTAACTTTTTCTACAAAGCCTGTTAGATAAAACCTTATTAGCTATTTACTTGCAGCAAATAACATGTATTATGTACTCTGTAAACTATAAAACATTTACTAAACTTAGCTGAAAATGCAGTTACCACTACTTGCATTCTTATGAATATACAATATTACATTTTATTCAGACCAATTGAGCTGCAGGCAAATATAACCACCTGTGACCCAACAAAGTTCTGATTATGTTAAGATCAGTCATACTGTTATTGTTTAAGCCATCTTCTACAATTCAGCGACAAAAATGTGGTACTCATGGCTTATTAGAGGCAATGTAGACACATTTTAAATGTAAATGACCTGTGGTCAGTGACAAATCATAAAACCAAAAGCTTAAATTAATCCCAAAATATCTACAAAAAGAAAAGAATAGTCCTGTTGTAGTGGCTCACATCTGGAATCCCAGCACTTTGGGAGGCCGAGGTGGGAAAATTGCTTGAGCCCAGGAGTTTGAGGCCAGCCTGGACTACATGATAAGACCCTCATCTCTACAAAAAATTCGAAAATTAGCCAGGCATTATGGCGAGTGCCTGTGGTCCCAGTTACCTAGGAGACTGCAGAGGAAGGATAGCTTCACCCTAAGAGGTTGAGGCTGCAGTGAGTTGTCTTCATGCCACTAAACGCTAACCTGAGCAACAGAGTAAAATCCTGTTCCAATAAACAAACAAACAAATAAATAAATAAATGACATTTACACAAACACTTAAAAAAAAAAGCAGAATATGGTAGGAGCAGATAATTTGAACCAGACTGGGAAGAGCAGACTTGCATGGGACCCAGAGTCTTACAGTCTTCAAAGAACCCTCTGTCTTTCAGTAAATCCATACAGGGCAAAGGCAGAGACACTGCCACTGCTCTAGGATGCTGACCACGAATGAAGATATAAAGAAGATGCTTGCTCCTCCCTATGAGGTTTTTTTTTCCTCCAAAACACTTTTCATGGTTTATGGAAATCAGTTACCAAAATATTGCTAATTCAATTTATTTGAATTAGTTATTTGAATTACCTATTATTATTGGAAGAGTTAGGTAATATGGAAACTTTAATACTTTCAGAAGAGCAGTTTGTTTAGAACTAAAGGGAGTCCATGTTACTTATGTTGGAATTCATGTGTTTCAATTTCATACACTAGGTGGGAGCTTCTTGTAAATAAAAACATGTTCTGTTTTTCTGTCTTTATCTCTAATTATCAACTATCTAGCTATTTATCTGTTCTCTACCATAGTGGAGCTGATCTACTTCTTCTGCAAAAGAAAAATTGCTTAAGGTAAAAGAAAACACTATACATACAGCACTCAAAACATAAATCAATATTTGAAGGAGAAAAAGACATTATACTTAATAAGGTTACCAATATTTAAGAATGTAGATATAAGAGGTCAGTCAAAATCATGATTGTGGGCCAGGTGCAGTGGCTCACACCTGTAATCCCGGGAGGATCTTTTGGGGCAGGAGTTTGAGACCAGGCTGAGCAACATAGTGAGACTCCAATCTCTACAGGAAGTAAACTATTTGGGTGTAGTGGCACCTGCCTGTAGTCTCAGGTACTAGGAAGGCTGGAGCAGGAGGAGTGCTCGAACATAGGAATTCGGGGTTACAGTGATCTATGTGATTGTGTCACTGAACTCCAGTTTTGGTGACAGAATGAGATCCTGTCTCAAAAAAAAAAAAACCAAACCAAAACAACAACAACAATAACAACAACACAGCTGTGAAAGAATGTGTGAATAAATATGACTGAATCAGGCCTTCTCTTTTCATCCTGCCTTTTTTTTGGTTTATTTTTGTTTTCTTGATAGATATTAAGGCAGAGATAGAGCTCAGATATATGGTTTTCAGAATCAACATCTAAATGTTTTTGGAAGATGTACTTATCTTCCTTAGGCCTGGCTCGTAGTGATTATTAATGAAACAGTATTTGAGCAGTGAATGATTAGAAGGTAGATGGAAGAGAGATACATATTAAAGTTCTTTGCAGGCTTTTCTGAACTGTTGACTTCAGGGTCTTAAGCTTACCTTTGAACGTGAATTAGGTATATAAAAGATCTCAATGTACTTTGGAAGAAGCCAAACTTCATAATGAGGTAAAAAGCTATTTAATTTTCATCAAAGCCTTTACTACTAAATTTTTCTTCCTTTTAGAACACACCTTGAAATGGTGCAATTTTATAAACAACTTATGTGATGCAATGGTCTGGAATTTCCTAAAATATTCCCCATTAAGAAATGTTGAAAGAATTATTTCTCATAAAAAATCAATATAACTATATAGAACATTTTTAAAAAGATGACTAATGAGCAAAACCAAATCTTTACCTCTTACTAAGTAATAAAAATGTTAGAAATATATGATGTGTTACCAAATACTAGAGACAGACATGCCCCATGTTGATATTTTGGCATGTTTTGACATTAAATGGCTAAAAAATTTTAAGACATCTCTAAATGGCTCCATCTAATAAACAGTGATTTAAAGTGAGGTCAAGAAAAATAAAGCTCCAGGAGGAAGATGATAGTGGAAGAAAATAATCTTTGATTTTTGACCCTTAAAATGAGGCCACATGAGAATGACAAAGCCCTTGGAGTTAGTCATTTGGGAAAAGCAATGACCATTGCTATGAACCCTCACTGAGGCTTCTCCTGAGCCTGTTGCCATCTCACCACCCTACCTTTTTATGTTTATGTATTTTTTTATGGTCTAAATTCATTTAATCAAAGTATCTTTCATTTAACAAACAGTTTTTTGAATACCATTTGATATGGTTTGGCTGTGTCCCCACCCAAATCTCACCTTAAATTATAGCTCCCACAATTCCCTCCTGTTGTGGGAGGGGCCAGGTGAGAGGAGTGAGAGGTAATTGAATCATGGGAAAGGGTCATTCCTGTGCTATTCTCATGATAGTAAATAAGTCTCAGGAGATCTGATGATTTTATAAGGAGAGTTTCCCTGCACAAGCTCTTTTCTCTTGTCTGCTGCCATGTGAAATGTGCATTTTACCTTTCACCATTATTGTGAGGCCTCCCCAGTCACGTGGAACTGTGAGTCCATTAAACCTCTTTCTTTTACAAATTGCCCAGTCCTGGGTATGTCTTTATCAGCGAGGGGAAAATGGACTAACACACTTGCTACAGTGGAGCCCTTCTTTCCTGAAGCAATAGGGACTGGCAGTTAATTAAAAGTCAGAGCAGGCAATCATACACACACAAATCTTTTTAAATTTAAACATTTTATTTTAATTGGATATACATAAACATATATGCATATACTGATCTTTGATATTGGGTTGTGGACTGTTCATTGATGTTCCCCATGGTTTTTCTCATCTTAATTATACCATAGGGCATTGTCAATGATTCCCATGATCAGAGTTGGTTTAAAATGGAACAACTCAAATATACATGCAAAGCAAACAGAGTGCCCAAGTCTATGTTTTCCTATTTTTCCTCTGATCTTTTACATTTTTCTGGCACCCAACTAATTTAACAGCATTTTTTTCTTAGTGACTCACCATTGTTGAGTTTTTCCAAAGTATGCATTTGATTTTCGCAACAACTATAATAATTTTTCTTGTTTCTTTTATTTATTTACAATTTTAATGAAATGTGTGATTAGCACAAATAAATGTAGAGGGGAAAAGGCTTCCATTCAACTTGTGGAAGCCAACATCCAGGAGGGTCCCCACAGGCTTGGGGCACTCAGTATGCCATGCCATGGGTCATTCTGGTAAGGGAGTTTTGATTATGGGTGTGACAGGCAAGTTTTAAGAGTTGAGAAAATAAAGGAGGATAAGATACTTTTTTGATATAATGCAGAGACCAATTAAATATAATTTGTTTCAAAAATAATTATGTACAAAACAGTGCAAAAGAAAAAAACTACTAATTTTGTCTGTTCAAAAAAGCTTTCTCTGATTAGCACAGTTCCCATGAATCTTTTTCTTCTCATATACTCTTATTTCAAGTATGTTTTATGTGAATAATGAGGAAATAAGTACAAGGACAAAACAGAGATGGCCTTCTACCAAATTTTGTATTATTAGAAAACTTTGTAAGTTAGAATTAATAATCTGTTGCAAACACTGTGTATCATTGAAATGCTTTGGGGTACAATTTCTGTAGGGAATGTATATGTGAACTGGGTTTAAATGAATGAAGTAGGGGCAAAGGCATCTAATACAGACTACTTGAACATTGAGCTGGAGATGTTCTTAAAAACTGATATTGTTTTGATGTCCTTCCCAAATCTCGTGTTGAAATATAATCCCCTATGTTGGAGGTAGGGCCTGGTAGGAGGTGATTGGATCATGGGGGTGAATTTCTCATGACTGGCTCAGTACCATTTCCTTGGTACTGCCTTCATGATAATGACTGAGTTCTCATGAGATCTGGTTGTTTTAAAGTGTGTAGCTCCTCTCTCTCTCTCTCTCTCTCTCTTTCTCTCGCTCCTGTTCTGTCCATGTGACACATGTGACATGCCTGCTCTCCCTTCCCCTTCCATCATGATTGTAAGTTTCCTGAGGCTTCCCCAGAAGCCAAGCAGATGCCAGCATCATGTTTCCTGTATTGTCTGCAGTCTTGTGAGCTAATTAAGACTCCTTTTTAAATAATAAATTGCCCAGTCTCTGTTATTTCTCTTTCTTTGAGATGAAGTCTCTCTCTGTCACCCAGGCTGGAGTACAATGGGATCTCAGCTCACTGCAACCTCTGCCTCCTGGGTTCAAGTGATTCTCCCGCCTCAGCCTCTCAAGTATTTGGGAATACAGGCATCAGCCACCACGCCCAGCTAATTTGGTATTTTTAGTAAATACCATGTTGGCCATGTGTGGGTTTCACCATGTTGGCCAGGCTGGTCTCAAACTCCTGACCTCAGATAATCCACCTGCCTGGGCTTCCCAAAGTGCTGGGATTACAGGTGTAAGCCACCTCGCCTGGCCTGGTATTGCTTTATAGCAGTGCTAGAACAGACTAACACAAAAATCTTTGACTTAGTGGCTGCAACTCTTGATATTTCCAACTATACTAAATTTTGCTAGGCTAATTTTGGTTTCAGAATACCTATTCTGTAAATGGTCTTCATGGTATGCTTGAATTGACTTTTTCAACTCACCATTTTAGGCCATAATAATGACTAATCACAAAGGCAATCAATGGAATGTGCATAGTGCAGTTGATTTAGTATGATTAGAGTAACTGCATGATATGACAGGGTATTTGTGACATTTCAAATATTCAGTTGAATTGAACATGTGGCAATTCCGTCTATTGGAAGTAAGATCTGTGAAATACAGGTGTTATGATCAAAATACCAAAATTAACAAACTAAAAATAGATTTGGTCATACAGGTCATAGTCATTGATAAGCAAATCCTGATAGCAGAAAAAGTTTCACCTCAATAAGATTAAAATATAAGGTATTTTGGAGATAGAATATGTTTGTTGAAGAGTGAAAGAAAGTAAGTAAAATGCAACATCTCAGAAATTTTTGTAATACAGAACCTTAAACATGAAGCATTTCATCAATCATTAATCTTAGAATAAAGTTGTTTTTTTGGGGGGGGCGGGGTAGAGTAGCCTCCACCAAAACTGGGAAAGTTAAAAAAGTAATAATGGCATCTTTAATAAACAACAAACTAGACAAATTCAAACACTGAAAATATTCACACTTAGGAAAATAGGATAAAATACTACTTTTATATCATATCAGCGGCAGAAAAAATGATTATTCATTACAATACCTGGTTGTTTTATTACGTAAAAATGGTGATAACATCTTTCAAATAATTCAGTCCTCAAAGGAACTCTGTCATAGTTCCTTTGTCAAGTGTTGATATTCCTTTGTCAAGTTTGATATTGTCAAGTGTTGACCAATATCAACACTTGGTCACAAGTTAATAACAAATATCTGTGCATATCTTTTTAGCTGTCACCTTATGAATTAAAATGTGATCATATCATTATCGTTGGGTGCTTTAGTTAGATCATTGCACCTTGGAACAATATAATATGCACCTGCCAGAAGCCAGAGAATTAACATTTTCTATTTAGTTTTGGTGGTATACCCTTATGTTGTAGACGTAAATAATTATTTCCACTTTTTACAGAGATTCTTATTGTCACCAGTTGTAAAATTTTTTGGTCCCACATTTTGATTGCTGTGTATAATTAGGAGCATGCCCATTTGGGAATGAATCTAGGTTTGCCAGACTGGGAGTCAGCATTATTAATAATTTTTAGGGAAGGTCCATTGCGTCTAGATATCTATAGTTAGCAACTCCAATGTGGGATCTTTTATTTGAAGGTATATACAAATGTAAAAATAACTGGTTAAAAAATGACTGAACTTCTCTTTTGAAATAATAATTGATGACATTCACTGCATACTTAATACATGGTAAGCTTTATAAATGCTACTTCACCAAAACTTTAGTTTACCGGCAGGCCAGGCGTGGTGGCTCATGCCTTTAATCCCAACACTTTGGGAGGCCAAAGTGGGGGGATCATGAGGACAAGAGATGGAGACCATCCTAGCCAACATGATGAAACCCTGTCTCTACTAAAAATAGAAAAATTAGCTGGGCGTGGTGATGCATCTGTAATCTCAGCTACTCAGGAGGCTGAGGCAGGCGAATCACTTGAACCTGGCAGAAGGAGGTTGCAATGAGCCAAGATAGTGCTGCTGCACTCCAGCCTGGGTGACAGAGTGGTCCTCTGTCTCAAAAAAACAAACAAAAACAAAACTACTTTAGTTTACCTAAGATAGGTAGGTAGTGTTCTTAATCTTGTTAAAAATAATTTTAAATCATGACTATTATACAGATATAAAAATGAACACATGCTTAAGACTTTACGTATTAATTAAAGAGAGAACCATACAGATATTACAGCTGATTCAAAAGAGAGTCCAAAGGATAAACCAACTTGTAGATCAGAAATATTGAAATAAACGTACAAATGAAGGCAAAATATTTCTTTGAATAATGTGGTAAAGGAAGTAAATTAAAATTCTACTTAACTGGAAAAAAAATGTGTATGCCTACTGACGAGAAGTATTTTGTATTGCTTTAAATTATTTACAGCTTGCAGAGTTGTAAGATAATTCCCATGGAATCAAAATTAGATAACTGGAGTAAAATCCTCTAGAAAATGCATAGTTTTTCACGTAAGCATAATTTCCCCCTATATCCTCACTTTATAATGATGAAATCAAGTTTCAGAGAGGACAGATTTTTTGAATGGGGATATTAACTAGTAGAAAAGTTCATTAACTTATGGGAAGGAATGGATACCAGAGTTAGATAATAGAAGTAGGATATATGAAATGAGTGAATGAAGTCACCAAAGATATATGCATCTCCACAGCTTTGTGAAGAAACTGACAAACTAAAGGATGGAGAAAATTCCAACATGTTCACATGTTTAAAACTTTACTCTGACAATGTGAACCCCTCTACAATGCATGCCATCCTAATGAGGAAAAAATATGCACAATCTGTACAAATGGTTTTAGAGCCATATCATATTTACCTCAGTGTCACCTCATAGGAAAGCCTGGGAAGAGTTTGAGAAAGGTTTGTGTTGCAGGGAACGAGATACCAAAGTTTTATCTTGAGCCTGTAGGCTAGAAGGATTCTTGGTATGGTGCATGTTTCTCATGCTCATCTGACTTTAATATAAGTCCAGAGAGATAACAAACTATTTGGTAACACCTTGTTGTGTCATCACTGCCTAGAAGGAAGCCAGACAGGGGTATGATAGAGGCCCATTTTTCTGGTGTCCTCGTAGGTTGTGTCAAGCCTGAGCACTTGCTTAGATGGCTCTCTCTCATCCCTGCCACTTGCCAGAACCTAGGAAAGTTGAGCCTACTCAGAGCAGGTAGTGAGGATAAAACAGAAACCTGGAATAAATAACATATTGGTGGATATGTAGCTAAAAAGTAACAGAACCCGGATTCAAAATCAAATTCACCTGATTCCAGACCCACATTCCTGACTTCTTCACTACGTGGTTTACCATGTTTTGTTTAAAAAGCTGGATACAAGAGATACACAGTTACTTCCTCACTGTCTCCAGTGTCTCTTCACTGAGTCATTTGGTGGGGTTGGCATTGACTCTGATTGGTGGCAGTGTCTGCTGTGTGCTGTTACTCTAGGAGAGAAAGCTTCCACATACCTGTAGCAGCAAAGTGACTTGTGGTTTGTAAACTGAAAGCAGATTCCACTGTATGAGGCCTGGAAACATCCAGGATGGCATCATCAGTCACCGTCAGTGGCTTCTTGTTTTCTACTACTTACTCACCTCATCTTTAGCATCCTATAGGAAAGGCACAGGATCAAATATAAGCAAGAGCTATGAGTTGAAAGTCTTGGATACTGTCCCAGACCTTGAACAGCATTAGCTTTTCTATGTGGCCATTTTTCTCATTAATAAAACAAGGATAACAGCATTTGATCTATACAGCATCTGTGCAATTATTTCCATGACAGAATGTAAAATGGAAAAAATGTTTTACATATAAGAAGTGATGCAGATCAGACCGGGCATGGTGGCTCATGCCTATAATCCCAGCACTTTGGGAGGCCGAGGCGGACAGATCACCTGAGGTCAGGAGTTCGAGACCAGCCTGGCCAACATGGTTAAAATGCCATCTCTACTAAAAATACAAAAATTAGCAGGGCATGGTGGTGGATGCCTGTAACCCTGCTACTCAGGAAGCTGAGGCAGGAGAATCACTTGAACACAAAAGGTGGAAGTTACAGTGAGCCAAGATTTCGCCACTGCACTCCAGCCTGGGTGACAGAGCAAGACTCCATCTCAAAAAAAAAGAAAAAAAGAAAAATGATGCAGATCAACCCCATTTCTGCTCAGCTGCAGAAATGCAGATTTAGACAATGTCTCTAATAAGCAGAGAGCAGAATAATTTGGATATTAGATTATTCAGAATGATTCTTCAAAGAGCTCCTATATCCACATGTGTTAACTGGAATTATTACTATTGCAAGTGACAAAAACCCAATTCAAATAAATTCAAGCAAAAAAGGATTTTTATTGGGGGGGGGAATGGATGTCCAAAAAGTCTATCTGTAGATGTGGCTTCAGGTGTGACTGAATCTGGTGATTTAAATGTCACTATCAGGACCTGGTTCTCTCCTTCCCTGCCCCACTTTCTTTCTCTCTTTGTTTCTAGACTTTGCTTTCCTTTTCATTGGTTCATTCTCAAGCAGGTTTCTTAGACCCCGTAGCAAATGGCTTCTAGTCACTTTGGACTTATGTTGGAGAGATACTGCCTTTCTATTACTCCTCCGAAAGTTCTGTGATTAATACAATTGGCTCTGCTTGGCTACTCAGGCAAGTTTTTGTTTCCTGGCCCACCCTTGAGGCATGGTTGAAGTCAGCCTCAGAAATGTCATGTGAATTGAGACAGTGGAGGACTAGACCCAAAAAGAGAATGCAGGGTACTTTTACCAGCAGAACAAGAAATGTTGATACTGCAGAAGTGAAAACCTCCAGGAGGTATTTGTGATGGAAGAATAATTAAATGATTATTATTGTTATGAGATCAAAACTGTAAAATATGAAAAGTACATCAGGTAAAATGCCATTCTGGGCATGGTGACTCATACCTGTAATACCAGTGCTTTGGGAGGCTGAGGCAGGAGAATTGCTTGAGGCCAGGAGTTTGAGACCAGCCTTAGCGCCTTAGTGAGATCCTTTCTTTACAAAATAATAAAAAACTTAGTCCAGCATAGTGGCACTTGCTTGTAGTTCCAGAAACTCAGGAGGCTGAGGTGGGAGGATCGCTTAAGCCTAGGAGTTGGAGGTTGAAGTGAGCCAAGATTGCATCATTGCTCTCCAGTCTAGGAAACACGGTGAGACCCTGTCTCTAAGAAAAAAATTAAAATGTCATTCTTATTTTGCTATGGAGACATTAGGGAGTTTGAGGTCTTAGAAAATAAATAATTTGAAATTAGAATAACAGTTCCATCAGAAAAACTTCTTGAGTGGTTATTGAATAAATATTCATTTGTTGGCTGGGTGCCATGGCTCATGACTGTAATTGCAGCGCTTTGGGAGGCTGAAGTCAGGAGTTCAAGACCAGCCTGACCAACATGGTGAAACCCTGTCTCTAAATATATATATATGTTAATTTTTTTTTTTTTTTTTCTGGAAACGAAGTCACTCTGTCACCCAGGCTGGAGTGCAGTGGCATGATCTCGGCTCACTACAACCTCTGCCTCTCAGGTTCAAGTGATTCTCCTGCCTCAGCCTCCTGAGTAGTTGGAATTAAAGGCATGTACCAGCATGCCCAGCTGATTTTTGTGTTTTTAGTAGAGACAGGGTTTCCCCATGTTGACCAGGCTGGTCTCAAGCTCCCAACCTTAAGTGATTCACCCATCGTGGCCTCCCAAAGTGCTGGGATTACAGGTGTGAGCCACCATGCCTGGCCAATATTTATTTAGTTGAATTTTTAAAATGTATGTGTCTAATAGAATAAAGGAGAGTACTAGAAGTGTTTTTCATAAGACAAAGTAGATATAAACCTGTCATTTTCCTGTCTATCCCTGATATTCTGAAATCTAGAACTTGGGCTTGGAACAAAATTGATTCAATTAATTCTTTTGTTTTTTTTTTCCAGAAAGAGAGAGAGATTTGTATGATGCTGGCTTTTTTTCTTCATTCATTCATTCAATAATTATTTATAGATATTGATGTACAAGCACCCTAATATTCTCTAAAAAAATTCAGCTCTGATTTTGCTGTATTAGTGTGTGTTTTCTTGATTTTTAAAAATGCTATGAATGATATAAATGGTCAATTTATAAAAGATGAAATTCAGCAGCAACATAGAAAGTTGCTGAACCTCAATAGTAACAGGGAGATATAAATTAAAATAAGATTCCTTTTTGAATCATCAGATTGCCCAAAATAAAAAAACTTTGATAGTATCGGGGAGGCAATGGTGAATATGAATTATGTAGTCATCATAGAGGGAAATTTTGCAATCTGTTAAAATTTAAAATATACACAAGAACTTACATAAAGGAATGCTTATTATGGTATTGTTTATAATAGAGGAAAAATTATAAATTACATAAGATTATAGCAAGAGAAGAATGGTCGAATTGGCTACTAAAAAATTCATACTTAGGAATGTTACAAAGTTATGAAAAAGAATGTGTGTGTGTGTGTTTGTGAATGCAAGCGTATTGAGAACAATTAAATATTCTTTAATCCAACATGGATACATAGATTATATTACATTTTTATACAAATATATTTCTAAATACATTTTAAAAAATTAACCTATAATAGTATTTTCCCTTCTGTAAGATGAGAAATGAGACTGGCTGATGGGATGTTTGTCTGCATTGTCTGAAAGGGTTCTGAATGTTCTCACTACTTCTTTAATTAAAAATTCAATTACTTTTTAAATTTGCAAGATGCCTATAACTATTAGTGTAATACATATTGAATTTCTACAACAGTCAACTTTACTCCACCTATACAAAGAGGCTTACATTTTGCTATAATTTTATTCTTTTCATAAATGTGTTTAATTAAATATAATTTTTATATTATTGGAAGACTGCTTGAAAAATTAAGACCTATGTCAAATAGGTTTGAAAAAAATCTGTGCTCTGCAATACGGTAACTATATGTAACTATTTAGTTTGATTTTAGATTAATTAAAATGATATAAAAGTAAACATTCTTTGGCTGCAGTAGCCACATTTCAAGTGCTTAATAGCCACATGTGACTAGGGGCTTCCACATTAAACACCACAGATGTAGAACATTTCTATCATCACAGAATGGTGATCACTTAGAACAAATTTAAATTATTTTATATTTCAGATTCTCTCGCCTATCTTTTGAAACTGTGGTTTGCTTTTGAAAACATAAAATGTATTAACTATAATTTAGGATTTTAAAAAATCAAATACTTCTATCTGTCATTGCATAGCATTTCTATTGTTAACTGGTGCCAAATAATTTTTTTCCTGAACCCTTGAATATTTTACTATTTGAAAACACTCAGATTTCCAGTGTTTGAGTAAAACTTTTCTTTAAAGTTGTCCCAGACTCCTACGTGAGAGAAGAGCTCTGAAGTGTGGGATGTGAGGGATGAGGCATAATACTAGAGTCCATTTTGCACTGGCATTAGAGTTAGCTAATTTTCTTAAAAATTTATAAATCAGGAAAACAACCAGATCCCTGTGCGAGAGATTCGCCACCTTTGCTCTTGTGGCTGACACCAGGGTGCATGCGAATTTTCAATGAGTTGATTCACTGCATGCTTTCCCATTGGAGCTGTGGGGTTTGCGGATTTTTATTAAGCATTTTCTAGGAGACTCTGTGTTTTCTGGATTGTAATTCTCTTGGGCTCAGAGTGCAAATGCCTAGGTTAATACCTCCAGCTCAAGAAGGTCTGCAGGATAATGGTGTAACTGTGACAAACATGGTTATGTCAAGAAAACAGAAGCCACTTCACATTCAGGGAGGAAGAGAATTAACACCGAGAAGAGGCTTACACAACCCTTGCAAGGATAGGGGAGGGAAAGGGGTATAGTTTGAAAAGATTGCTTTTAGGAAAGCTACCGTCGGAAGTCCTCCGTATCTTCAGACTCTGAAAGTTGCTGACAAACCCCCATCTCTCTCATCTGCCCATGTCACATACCTGCCAGAATCTGCTGCTGCCGGAGAAATGCGGCTTCTTCTTTTCTTTCTCATCCCTCCAAATTGTACATGACTGCTTGACACTGATGAAATCTAGCTAGAGCCCTGCTGTCATGGAAGCCTGGGAAATGTAGTTTCCAATTTTTCTGCTCTTGAGGGATAGGCAAGAGCTATGGATGCAAGAAAGACACAGAGTGGCACAAACCCTAACCCTATCCAGCAGGCACTGTCCTAGCCTCTGTCCTAGAGCACTGCCACCGCATGTCCACTTGCGTGAAAGTGGGAGCTGGGCAGTCTTTTCTTCCAACCTTTGCATTGGAACATGTGCATTTCTAAGATCTGTTCAGTATCTGGGAATAATTCGAATGAGCATTTAGATAATTGACCCCAAAACTTGTTGCCTATAAGAGTCACCAAGAAGAGTTCTAAAAGCAGATTCTTGAGCCCTCCTTCAGAACTACTGCACCAGAAATTTGGCCGGAGGTTGGGCTGGGGAGCAGTAGCCCTGAGAATCACTGTCTGATGAGACACCACTTCTCAGACCAGTGTTAGGAAGAAGAATGCATTTTTCCCTGGGTTCTGGAAGGCCGAGCCAATTTTGTCCTATAGTGATGACAATTCATTTTCTTCCACATATGTACATTAGGCTTTAGAATAAAAGCATAGTCAGATGCTGGTAAATGGTCAAATCCTTGGGGATTACGATGACTGCAATTCATGATGTCAAATCATTAACCTGATCACAGTCCCTGAGACTATGTAGAAACTCTAGACGTGAAATGTGGATAAAACCCTGAATATTGGTAGAGTTTCATAGTTTCATTTTCTAAGGAGAAGAGAAGCAAAGCATTGTGAAACTGTATATATATATTTATATATATATAAATATATTTTTTCTCAATTGTTAAAAGGCCCACTCTAAATAAATATTTACTGTATTTACTGCAGCCAGTGCAAATAAAAGACACACAAAGCACACACTGGGCTGACTGCACTATTTTTTATTATGAAAATAAAATTTAAGCTAAGGCCAAATCCAGGACACAACTGACATCTGTGAAGGGTATTCAGGGAACTTAGGAGCAAGAAGGTGCTAGTTACAATGTTATGACGGGCACGTTAAAAATCCTTTTGTTTGTGTGATTAATTGGATTGTCTCTGGAAGCATAAAATATGAACTGGTTTCTACTTTTTGTAAGGATGCTGGTTAATTTGTAAGGTGCTTAGAATATATGATTTTCGGTATGTCATTTTTTTTCCTTATAACTAAATGGGGAGGAGGAGTGACTTGGTAAAGTAACAAGAGACTGACTTTGTATGTATTACACATACTGTTTCGCAGCCTAAATAAGTTTGCAGAGTGTATGTGTGCTGGGTGGGATATCTGTACTCTCACCTTTGCCAAAGATTAAAAAAATGAATTTCTGCCAGAAAAATAAAATCATGTAAAAGCTATTCAATCAGGTAAATTCTGAAAGCAGACTTGCTAGAGCAATAAACTTGATGGATGATGCTGTTTACAATTGAAGAAATTTCCTTTTATGAATCTGTATTAAAAATGGAAAATCCGTGAATTTTAAAATACATGTAAACTGGCTGATTTTTAGCATGGGCTTTGAGCTATTGGACTTTGAGAGTTTAAAAATATTCATTTCTGGCTGGGTGCAGTGGCTTGCGCCTGTAATCACAGCACTTTGAGAGGCTGAGCAGGGTGGATCACATGAGGTCAGTAGTTCAAGACCAGCCTGAGCAACATGGTGAAACCCTGTCTCTACTAAAAATACAAAAATTAGCCGGACACAGTGGCAGGCGCCTGTAATCCCAGTTACTCAGTAGGCTGAGGCATGAGAATCACTTGAACCCCGGAGGCAGAGATTGCAGTGAGCCAAGATGGTGTCACTGCCCTCCAGCCTGGATGACAAAGTAAGACTGTCTCAAAAAAATATATATATATATATTTCCTCTAGTGTCAAATATAAGAAAATTCTAGATGGTGATGGGTACGTAAAGGGAAAGATTCTGAACTCTTGACATCAGGAAGAAACTGTGAGCAGCTATGTGAAATCTAAGAGGATGAAGAGTGCTGGAAGATTAAACTGACAAATTTATCTGATTTCACTTTCAGATTTATACATCCAAATCTGCCAAATATCATAGTTTTACTTTCAATTCTTACTGCCTATTAGAGCCAAGGAAGAGGAAACATTTGGCTAACCAGTCAGAAAAAACAACTGGATTAAACAAGATACTGTTCATGACTATGGTTGTAAAAATGCAACACAACTTTTAAAAATCTTAGTACTAATTTTTAAAAATGGTTCTTAATTTGGGGGAGAGTCGATAATCGAAAGTGAAAATCTGATAAATTGTATGAACATTTTATTCAGAAAAATAAACATATTTTACCAAAAAAATTCATATGTGATTCAAGAAGTCCACAGAAGTTCCATGTTGTAAGTAATTAGAAAATAAGCATTCTGAGCCCGGCACAGTGGCTCACACCTGTAATCCCAGCACTTTGGGAGGCAAGGGTGGGCAGATCACTTGAGGTCAGGAGTTCAAGACCAGCCTGACCAACGTGGAGAAACCCCGTCTCTACTACAAATACAAAATTAGCTGGGTGTAGTGGCGCATGCCTGTAATCCCAGCTACTCAGGAGGCAGAGGCGGGAGAATTGCCTGAATCTGGGAGGTTGCAGTGAGCTGAGACTGCGCCATTGTACTTCAGCCCGGGCAACAATAGCAAAACTCCATCTCAAACAAAACAAACAAACAGATTAAAAAAAAAAAAGAAGAAAAGAAAGAAAAGAATTCTGAATTGTTAAAATAAAATTTTATGTTCAACATTCTTCAGCCAGGAAGTGGAATTTTCCCTCTGTTAATTATAGAAAGAAATACTCTCAAATTTAAGTGGAAATAAAATATCTGTTGTTGGAAATTTATATACCTCTGCTGTTTTTAAAATTCCAGTCTTTGTCCTTATTCAAAATGCAAAATATTATCAAAATCATCAGAGCATTGACTTTGGGCTTTGGCAAACTCTGAAACTGCATCTGGCCCCACCAGATCTACTCACGTCGCTCGCTGAGTGGTGGTTCTGAAGTGTTAGTGTGCCTGAGAACTGACTGCAGAGATTGTCTCCATTACCAGTTTCCAGAATGGGCCCAACAATCTTTGATTTAACAAGAGCTCCAGAAAATTCTCATGCACTTCTGACCGTATTTTGAATATTGATATGAAACTACCGATGAACCTCTTGGTTCATGGTTTTTTCCTGTACTACTCTCTGTCTTTTAATTTGCCTCTAGCACACTATTAATTTCTTTTCTGCTTAAACATGGCTCTAAATCTCTGAGAGTGCAATTTTTCTGTTTTCTTATGCTTTATTTTCAATTTCGAATAATATAGTCCTTCTTCCATTGTGTTATTTTCTCTTTCTCCCCTCCCTCTTTTCCTTTTTCTCTGATTTTACCTTGACAGATCTGTTTTATTGATTTAATATAAATTACACTTACTAAATATATGCCAGTTCAATGAGCTTTTTAAAATTTAAAACACAAATGGGTAAAGCATTTTACATTTCTCTTTCTTTAAATGTGACAAAAGTTAGGTTAGGTTACTTTTTCATTGATGCATTCATTTATTTTTTGTCTTTCTACTCTCTTATTTATATATCCCTAGTTCAGGGATTACTGAAAAAAGAGAACAGATAAGGAAGAGTTCAAGATGACTGTAGATCAGGACAAAGACAAGGTTATAGTCTTTTATAATTTGCTCCAGAGACAGTGGCAAACATCTGCTGACAACTGACAGACTTCATTACTTTTTCTTATCAGAGAAAATAAAAGGAAAATAGATTTGTTTCTTTAGGAAGATTTGTAATTTTTATTTGGAAAATCAGATTGCAGTCTTAGAAAAAAAATATCAGTTGACTCTACTCTGCCTGCAAAAAATTAAAATATAAATTACCTGGCTCTGTATTTGGCATATAACAGACTTCCAATAAATATTGGATGAAACACTTCTGGTAAATTATTATTTCTGGTGTTTTTAAACATATGCCAAATATTAGCTACTATTTTAATATATGGATTCCTAGATGACAAATGAAGGTGATAGACATAAAAAAGTAAAATTAAAAATGTATCTGTAATTAATAATCATTTATATATGCTCAGATTTCATACTTATGTTCTCACTGGCTCAGAGTTGGTAAGCTGCAAAGACTCTTGGTTGAGAGTGTGAGCAATGGAATTAGCTGGACCTGAGTTCGAAAGCTAGCTCTGCTATGTGATATGAGACCCGGAAAGTTATTTGACCACATCAAGCTTCAGTTTTTTTCTGTGGGTAAATGGGGATAATAATAGTAGCTCCAGTACTGATTCGTTTTGAGGAATCAGTGAGATGGGGAGGCACAGCATTTAGTACCCTACTTGACACATTTAATAATAGATGACTGGAACTATTGTTCTTCTTCCTGGATATAAAATGTTTGTTAGTTCTCAGAAAGCTGTGCTAAGGAGGAGCAACTGTGTAAATTATGAGTTACCATAACTTATAATTATTCTCACTGTTGCTTCTCATTAAAAAAAAAAAAATTGTAGGGCTGGGTACAGTGGCTCACACCAGTAATCCCAGCACTTTGGGAGGCTGAGGTGGGCAGATCATGAGATCAAGAGATCGAGACCATCCTGGCCAACATGGTGAAACCCCGTCTCTACTAAAAATACAAAAATTAGCCAGGTGTGGTGGCGTGCACCTGTAGTTCCAGCTAATCAGGAGGCTGAGGCAGGAGAATCCCTTGAACCCAGGAGGCGGAGGTTCCAGTGAGCCGAGATCATGCCACTGCACTCCAGCCTGGTGACAGAGCGAGACTCCATCTCAAAAAAGAAATTGTAGTGGTCTATATCACCACTGTAGGATGACTATAGTTAATAATAATATGTATAGTTTTAGCAACATTTTAAAATTTTTATTTTTAACAGTAGCAAAATACACATAATTTAAAATCTACCATCTTATCCTTTTTTAAATATACAGTTCAGTAGTATTAAGTATATTCACATTATGGTGCAACCAATCTACAGAGATTTTTCATCTTGCAAAATGGAAACTCTAATATGTTGTATAGTTTCAAATATCTAGAAGGAGGATTTTGAACATTCTCAGTACAAATAGTTGATAAATATTTGAGACGATGGATATGCTAACTGCCCTGATCTGATCACTATATATATATAGAAACATTACTATGTACTTCATAAATATATACAATTATTATTCAGCAAATAAGAAAATATTTAAAAATTAAGAATAAAAAACAAATAAATAAAAACAAGTAAGTGTCTCCCCCATACTTACAATGCTTTAATAGCCAAAATCATACTACCAACTATTCTTTCATTGTAACTTTTATAATGGTAATAAATTATACCTGAATTTAAAATAAAGATATTATTTATAATGACTAGAATGTCCAAACCAAACCATCAAATAACTATATAATTTTTAAATCTTTGCTTTATTAATCAAAATATATACTAAATATAATTTAAAATGTATAACTTCCACCAAGGATGCATATGTTTCAGTGGTAAGTACATGGGCTTCGAAACCGCCACTTGCCACAGGGATTTGAACAACTCACTCTCTGAGCATTATTTATTTTTTCAAAATGGGAGTAGAATTCTATGTTGTGAATTTGTTGCAAAAATTGAGACAGATGAGCTGGGCATGGTGGCTCACGTCTGTAATCCCAGCACTTTGGCACTTTGGGAGGCTGAGGCGGTGGATCACGAGGTCAGGAGATTGAGAACATCCTGGCTAACATGGTGAAACCCCGTCTCTACTAAAAATACAAAAATTAGCTGGGCGTGTTGGCACGCACCTGTAGTCCCAGCTACTTGGGAGGCTGAGGCAGGAGAATCGCTTGAACCTGGGAGGCGGAGGGTGCAGTGAGCCGAGATTGTACCACTGCACTCCAGCCTGGGCTACAGAGTGAGACTCTGTCTCAAAAAAAAAAAAAATTGAGACAGATGAAAAGGCCTGACACCCAGAAGTTGGTATAGACACCTCTTGGTTAATTTCTGCGAAGGCTTAGGTAAGTCACAACCCTTGGGAAATGGTGGGCCTGGGCTTCCCCGTCAGAAC
The DNA here is from genome assembly GCA_004027715.1 of Plecturocebus donacophilus. NCBI lineage: Eukaryota > Metazoa > Chordata > Mammalia > Primates > Pitheciidae > Plecturocebus > Plecturocebus donacophilus. The sequence continues at coordinate 42,459 of PVKP010009111.1, forward strand.
CAGAGGACTCTTTCCCCTCTCTAGGTGACCCAACAATAGGGTTGTAGCTGACTCAAGAGAGACCAATCAGATTCTCTCTTTTGGCCATTTGGTACTGGGACAGAGAGACTCTAGTTACTTGGTCTTGGGCACTGGAGGAGAGTCATGTGCTGATCATTTTTTACCATTGGGGCCACTAGTCAGTAGTATAAAGAAAACCACTGGGGAGAGAGAGAGAACAAATAAAACCAGTGCTCAGAGACAAAAATAGCAACAAGAGCCTGTGTGACTCTAGAATCTGAAGAGAGTGATGTTGGCTCTGGAATGCCCACTTTCTGGACCTAGTGCTTTAACAGGCTTTGTTATAATGTCGTCCCTTGCATACTACTAATGCTTTTTGAGACAGGATCTCACTCTGGCATCAAGGCTGAGGTACAGTGGCATAATCATGACTCACTACAACCTCAACCTCCTGGGCTCAAGTCATCCTCCCACCTGAACCTCCAGAGTAGGTAGGACTACTGGCACTGCTACCATGCCTGGCTAATTTTTGTATGTTTTGTAGAGACAGGTTTAGCCATGTTGCCCAGGCAGGTCTCGAACTCCTGGGTTCAAGTGATCTTTCCACCTTGGCCTCCCAAAGTGCTGGGATTATAGGCATGACCCACCACGCCCAACATAGTTCTTTTTTGTTAAACTAGTTAAACACAATCATGTAATTAAAGCAAACACTCGTTAAAGTCTAGTTTTCCTTTCATTCATTGTAAGAGTTTATAAGATCATAATCAAGCTTAAAAGGAATTAGTACCGCTGTGGCTTCCTCCTTATACAGGTATGGAAACTGAGGCATGAAAATGATTTGAATGGCATGTCCAATGTCATTCTCCTAAAAGAAGAATCAAACTTAAACCCAAGCATTCCACCTACTACGTTTCATGACACAAACGTCTATGTGTGTCATATGTGTGTGTGGTAGTGATGGTGTGAGAGAAGACAGTGATTTGCATTTTAAAACTATTTGGAATTTTGTTTACATGCCTGCCCACATGCATTTCAAGCTTTTGAACACAGATGGAATGTTTCGTTTGGGATTAATTGTCTCTGTATTTCTTGGTGAGATTAGCTAGAGGTTTGAGCCTATTATCTTACAGGGAAAGACTCCATGGAAATATATTTAGGATTTTCTGAATATAAATGGAATCAGTTATGAGCTTTAGAATTCCTGATGACTTAATAAAAATGGGCACTATACATTAAGTAATATCAGTAATCAGAATTGGGATCAGAATAATCAAGAAGTCTCTTTTCTCGTTATTTCAAGGTTTCTAAATATTGGAGGCAATTTCCAAAAGAGATAATTCTGTTTTCCATGAAACCAAGGAACATAAGTAAGTTGAGAAGCATGCGCTCTTTAGGATTAAAGATGCTCCGCTTTCTTGCATTTTGAAAGAGCTAGGCCTGAAAATATTTCTGGCTATATAGAACTTCAACATTTGTTTTATTACTTTATTCTGTGGAGTAAAACTAAGGAACAATAGTGACATCCTAATGATAGGGCAACACAGGTCTGCTTTAGTAAGCCTGAGAGCTGCAGCTGTGAAAAGGTAAGTGGTACATGGGAATGGCATTCTGAGGGTCCTGACTCCATTCAGGTAATGTCCAATTTATCTCAGAAATGCTTTCCTCAGCGACCTCCTCAACTTGCCTTGACCTTTTAAGTTTTATTCTTTTGCTGAATTAAATATAATATTTATTGAACATTTATTAAAGGGACAATGTAGTTAATGATTGGGGATTGGCTAATGTTTTATAGCAATGAATAATAGGCATGCTACACTCTCAAAATATTAATGATCCAAAAGTTCCCTTAATTATGTCAATTATAGTTTCTGATTCAAATTTTTTTTATGAACAGTGGTCCTTAACCTTGGGTACACATTAGAACCACCTAGGGAGCTTTTTTTTTTTTCCTTGATACAGAGTTTCACTCTTGTTGCCTAGGCTGGAGTACAATGGTGTGATCTTGGATCGCTGCAACCTCCACCTCCCGGGTTCAGGCGATTCTCCTGCCTCAGCCTCCTGAGTATCTGGGATTATAGGCATGCAACACCATATCTAGCTAATTTTTTGTATTTTTAGTAGAGATGGGGTTTCTCCATGTCAGTCAGGCTGGTCTTGAACTCCCAACCTCAGGTGATCGTCCACCTCAGCCTCCCAAAGTGCTTTGTCGCCAGACTGGAGTGCAGTGGCATGGTCTCAGCTCACTGCAACCTCTGGCTCCCAGGTTCAAGCAATTCTCCTGCCTCAGCCTCCTGAGTAGCTGGGATTACAGATGCGTACCACCATACCCAGCTGATTTTTGTATTTTTAGTAGAGATGGGGTTTTACCATGTTGGCCAGGATGATCTCGATCTCTGGACTTCGTGATCTACCCGCCTTGGCCTCCCAACGTGCTGAGATTACAGGTATTAACCACCACCGCCGGCCACATGCATCAATTTTTAATACTGTCCATGTGATTTTGATGGGAAGCAAATGAGTAAGCTTTGAATGGGTTACAGCTGTGTCCAGTTGATTCTTATTAACTCCTTGAGCAGCTGGGCAAGGCCAAAGCGGTAAAACTTGCAGCCTTCACCTCCAGCCACAAGTGGACTTCACCAGTGAGCTGTGGAAAGAACGTTTTCTAGATACCATGCCATGAAGAAAGTTGGAGAGCACTGAAGTGTCTGATTTCAATCTTATAATAATACTGTAAGGTAAGTATTTGGCTTTTTATACTTTATAGATGAAACATTTGAAGCTTTGAGAATTGATAATTGGCTTTACTCAAATCACACATAATTCAAACAGCTGATATTTGAATCATGCTTTCCTTACATTGAAACTTCTTACGTGTATAAAGCATAATGTGAAAAGTACTATGGAGTGAAACACACAAAATATGGAAACTCAGAGATATAGACATTGATTTTGGTTTAGTGTGATCAGGGAAGGCTTCCTGAAGAATTTGTCACTTGAGCTGAACCTTCAATATGTGAATTTCAAGAGGTAAAAATGTGATGTTATTCTATGTTTATATATTAAATAGTGATCTTATTTGACTGTAAGATAAAATATTAGACTTTTGAAAATTCAGAATTCTTCCAGTGTTAGGTACCTGAATGGAAGGTCACAGCTTTTCTGCTAGGAAGCTTATTTGTTCTGGTTGCACGTTAGGGTCATCTGGGAAGCACACTGATGCCAGAGTGCTACCCGAAATCATTAAATTAGGGTGCTGGAATAGAGCCCACGGGTAGTGTGAAAAGAAGCCACAGGAAATAAACTGGTTTGGGTTAGATTGCAGTGAACATAGAAGGTAAAACTCACTAGATGTTATTATTCAGGTAATGGTGAGCCAAAGAAGGGTTTAAGTAGGGCAGTGGTAAAGATCATGTATTCCCAAGGGGAGTGGTTTGAAATCCGGGAGCACATCAGGATTTCCTGGGAAGGCTTTTTGTTTATGTCCTCTTTCTCTGGTTCTGGGACTATGCCAGAATCTTGGGGTAGCATAGATAGTTTCAAAAACTGTATTTAAACCCAGCACCTTCTCTGTCCTGTCCCATTTTAATATACCTAATCAGGGGACATAGGATATAAAGTTAGGAAATCATCTCCAACATAATTGACTTAGTCTGTTTGAGCTTCTCTGATAAACTACCATAGACTGAGTAGGTTATAAATAATAGAAATTGATTTCTCACAGTTCTAAAAGCCTGAAAATCCAAGATCAAATATTCACTGCCTGATGAGGGTCCTCTTCGAGGTTTGTAGACAGTTCTTGCCATAAACTCACATGGTAGAAATGGCAAGCGAGCTTTCCCATTCATGAGGGCTCCACTCTCTTGACCTAATCACCTGCAACCATTCCACCTCCTAAAATGTTACACTGGAGGTTAGAATTTAAACATAGGAATTTTTAGAAACACAAATATTCAGTCTGTAGAAACCACCCTCATTTCAAACATCAATTTCAAATTTGGGGATCCCCAAGACACTCGGTTTTGCTAGAAAGACTCGCAGAACTGTCATATTTATAGTTATGGTTTGTTTATTACAGTTAAAGGACAATATCCATTATCAGCCAAGGATAGAGACACATGAGGCTGAGTCCAGGAGAATTTCAAACAGAACTTCAGTTGCTCTTTCCCAGTGGAACTCTGGCTTCAGTATGGTGGGGCTAAGAACTGTTAATTTTCTCTCTTTATCTTCTTGCTGCTTGGCCTTAGATGTGGCACAGTCACGAGAAATGCAGGCCAGAGTTAATAAAGCTCCAGTTTTATGATGCAAAGATCCAAAATGGCAGGGAAACAGACTATTGAAGAAATCTCAGAAAGGGACGAGCTTGGAAATGTGACCCCATAGTGTTGTTTGTAAACTCCTGGAATCATGACCAAGCTACACATGCATATGTGACTAAACAGAAAACTGTCGATTTTGAGAACTGGATTACAAGGTAGATCTCTGGCCAGATCCCAGACTGACCACTACGGGTAACAGATATGTGAAACAGATCTAAACAAAACAAGTGCTTTTGCCAGGCACGTTGACTCACGTCTGTAATCCCAGCACTTTGGGAGGCTGAGGCGGGCAGATAACAAGGAAAGGAGTTTGAGACCAGCCTGGCCAACATAGTGAAACCCCATCTCTACTAAAAATACTAAAATTAGCTGGGCATGGTGGCAGGTGCCTGTAATCTTAGCTACTCAGGAGGCTGAATCAGGAGAATTGTTTGAACCTGGGAGGCGGAGGTTGCAGTGAGCCGAGATCACGCCATTGCACGCCAGCCTGGGTAACAGGGTGAGACTCCATCTCAGAAAAGAAAAAACTAAAAAAAAAAAAAAAAACAAGTGCTTTTAACATTTCCTGTAGAATTTAAGTAAGACTTAGCAACTCATAATATGATATTCAACATGTACAGGATATAATTCAAAATTACTTGGCATAGAAACAGCTAGGAAAATTTTAATTCACATGGAAAAAAACAATTAACAGATGCCAATGCCAAGATAACACAGATGTTGGAATTATCTGACAGACTTTGAAGCAGCTATTATGAAAGTGTTCTAACAAGTTAGGGCAAATAATCTCCAAAAGAATGAAAATGTAGAAAGTCTAAGCAATTAAATGGAAGACAGAAATAAGAACCAAATGAAAATTTTAGAACTAAAAAATACGTTAATCACAATTGAAAACTTATCTGATGGCACAACAGCAGAATGAAGTGACAGAGAAAGTTAACTTGAAGATAAAATTGTTCAATCTGAACAACAGATAAAAATACTATTAAACACAGAAAAAGAGCAAAGTGTCAAAGAACTGTGGTTGAAAGAATCATATTACCCAATTTTAAGACTTATTCTAGAGTTTCACTACAAACACAATGTAGTATTTATGAAGGAATAGGCCAATTGAACAGAATAGAGAATTTAGAAATAGGCACACCCATGAACATTATTTATTTGTCTTTGACAAAGATATGAAGGAAAATCACTGGAAAAAGCATAGTCTCTTGGTGTGGGACATCCATATGCAAAGAAAGACCTTAGATCTAAAACTCATATACAATTTAAAAATTAATTCAAAATAGATAATACAGCTAATAAGTGTAAAACATAAATCAATGTAACTTTTGAAAGAAATTATGAGAAATCTGTATGTCCTGGACTTAAGCAAGGCAAACTGCTCTTATACATGATACCAAACAGAGATCCATTTAAAAAACTGATAAATTAGAATTCATAAAAATTAAAAACCTTTGCTCTGAGGAAGAATGGTGTTAAAAGAATAAAAAGACAAGCTACAGACTGGGAGAAAATATTTGCGAATTACATATCCAATAAATGACTGTTGTCAACAGTAAATAAAGAATTTACAAAACTCAACAGCAAGAAAATAGGGCTGGGTGTGGTGGCTCGTGCCTATAATCGCAGCACATTGGGAGGCTGAGGTGGGTTGATGGCTTGAGCATAGGAGTTTGAGACCAGCCTGAGCAACATGGTGAAAGCTTGTCTCTACAAAACAATAGCAGGGTGTGGTGGTGTGCGCCTGTAGTCCCAGCTACTCAGGAGGCTGAGGTGGGAGGATCACATGAGCCCAGGAGGTCAAGGCTACACTGAGCCCTGATTGCACCATTGCGCTCCTGCCTGGGTGACAGAGTAAGACTCTGTCTTAAAAAAAAAAAAAAGAATTAAAAGTGGGCCCAAGAATTGAACAGATATTTTGTCAAAGAAAAAAATGTAGATGGTAAATAAGCATATGAAAAGATATTTCACATCAGTGGCCATCAGGGAGAGAAATGCATATTAAATCATGGCATATCTGTTACAAAGACTAAAACGAAATGAAGAAAAACTGATAATATCAAGTGCACTGAGGTTGTGGAGAAACTGGAATATAAAATGATACAGGTACTCTGGAAAAATTTAGTAATTCCTTATTAAGTGAAACTTAAAATAAGACCGAGCAATCCCACTTTTAGATAATTGCCCAAGTGAACCAAAAACTTACGTTTACTCAAAAACTTGTACATGAATATTTATGGAGGCATTTTTTTGTAATCAACAATAACTGGAAACAACCCAAATGTTCTTTAATGAGTGAATGGATAAACCAGTTGTGATACATTTATATAATGGAATCCAGAAAATCTCAAAAATAAAAAGGCAAAGAATCAATACAAACAATAACTTGGATGAATTTCAGAGGCATTATGCTCTAGTGAAAAAAAGCTAATCTTAAAAGGTTACATACTGAGTAATTTCATTTATGTTACAGTCTCAAAAAGAAAACACTACAGTGAGAAAGAACATGTCAGTGGTTGCTAGGGATTAGAGATGTATGTGTTAGAGGTGGGAGAATGTGACTATGAAAGGAAAATATGGAGAGGTTTTTGGGGTGTTGGGATTCTTCTGTATCCTGTAGTCTTTACTTATTTTCAGCAGACAGGTTAAGTCAGCTTCCATGATAATTCCATAATCAGAGCTTATAATAGTGGTAGAAAGTAGGTTTTATTTTATTATCGTCCAAAAATTAAATAAAATAGAGACTCAGAGGCCCCAAGAAAAATAACCTTTATTAGGTGAATACTGTCAATGATAGCTAGAACGGTACCAGCAAACTACAGTCCTGAAGCCAAATCCTGCATATCACCTGTTTTGTATGGCCAATGAGCTGAAAATGGCTTTTATGCATTCAAAAAATAAATAAAAATCAAAACAAAAACATTTTATGATGCATGTATATGACATTCAGTGTCCATAGATGGTTGTTCTGGAACATAGCTGTGTTTATTCAGTTTTGTATTATCTATGGCTACTGTTAAGCTATTATGGCAGAGTTGAATAGTTTTGACACAGACTCTGTGGCCCACAAAGCCTATGCGATCTACTATCTGGCCCTGTATGAAAAAGTTTGCCAACCCCTGTTTTAATATTCCACAGACAACTTGCTTATTTTTATTTATTTAATAATAGCAGAACACTAAGTAGATTAAGATTTACATATGCTTTTGCCAGGCGCGGTGGTGCACACCTGTAATCCCAGCACTTTGGGAGGCTGAGGTGTGTGGATCACCTGAGGTCAGGAGTTTGAGACCAGTCTGGCCAACATGGTGAAACCCAGTCTCTGCTAAATATAAAAAATTACACTGACATGGTGGCACGTGCCTGTAATCTCAGCTACTTGGGAGGCTGAGGCAGGAGAATTGCTTGAACCCAGGAGGCAGAGGTTGCAGTGAGCTGAGATCGTGCCACTCACTCCAGCCTGGGCAACAAGAGCAAAACTCAGTCTAAAAAAGATTTTTAAAAAAAGATTTACCTACATTTTGACTCAATTAATAACTTTGTGCAGATTTTTTCTTGTTTATAAGAGAAAAATTATTTTTTCAAAAAATCTGTCAAAAGTTAGCCAGGCGCGGTGGCTCACAGGTTGTCGACTTCTATAATAATTCCATAAACAGAGCTTATAATAGTGGTAGAACATAGGTTTTATTTTCTTATTACCTTAAAATCGATAGTATTTAGAAAGTGTCTTTCTCTCAACCCTGTTTAAGATACTGAATCTGATATTCATTCAAGGAAAGGAAGTTAAAAAGTACCCTCTCAGTGATATCGAAAAATGGAGAATCCATGACCATTTTCATGATCTGTGGACTGCTTGGGAATCTGTGTATTGAGGGTTAGTTATAGCAGTTCATTCCTGGGTGATGGGTTGTGAAACCAAAAGTTATCAGAGATAAACACTGAAGATTCTGATTTACTTGTTCATGAGCATACCATAAAATCCTCAGTTAAATCACGTTTTATGACTATGGCCTCCAAGTTTTTAAATATAGCCTTTTGATTACTTCATAGTTGTAAAGGCTGACTTCCTTTTTTCTATGTGGCAGTGAGTAATTTATAATGTCTGTTAAGTGAACAATATTTACCAACTGCTATCAAATGAGATAAAGATATATTTCACTGTGTCTTTATAGCAATGTAGATAGCTAGAGAAAATATATTCACTATTTATGGCTTCACTACATGACATTAGATTCCATGAAGTGCAAATCTGAAACAGTTTTATTACTGTCCTACCTGTATTTATTTCTGACTTAGTGTGTATTCTAAGTCCATTTTGGATCTCTCCTTTGAAAGAAAAGAAACTAATGCCTCAAAACATGGTTTCCTTTAAGTGTAGCTTAAATGACTGTATTTCATGCATTGTGAAACTTACTGCCAATCATGTGTGATATACTGAATGATGCCACGGCTAAAGTTTACAATGTAAAGGACTATATAAAATAATAACTTGAATAATAACTTGTATATTGGTGGTGGCTTATAATTAACAGCAGTAATAGTAGATAGGGAATGTATTACAAAATATAAAAATATCAATTATCATTTATAGTTTCCTAAACACACTTGTACACTTCTCACTTGATTACAATAGCACAATATGAAATATACAAGGCAGGTATAATCATCTTAATCATACAAAGAAGGAAAATGAGGTTCCAACAGACTCAGAAGTTTCCCCAGTGGCAGTTTGTAAGTGGTGGGTTAAGGATTAGAACAGGTCCTCTAATTTCCAATTCAGAAATAATTCTCCTACATTATGCTTGCTACCTTATTCCTTTTTAAGAAAAAGATTCTTTTGTCCTGTAAATGGTAATATTCTTTCTAATCCAAGGTCTGACTTTATATATTAAAAGTCAGGAGTGTAATTATTTTACATGTTACTGTTCTCTTCATCCCTATTGTACTAGATTTCTAGATCTCAGCTATATAATGGAGTTGACATATATATAATTTCATGTCTCAATTTGGTAGAGGAAGTACTACATGAAAAGTGTTCTATGGAGCGTGAATACATGCATCCCCCATTGTGGAATTAGAACAAATTGCTTTGGGAGGTTTTGTTTATGCTGTGTTCTGTGTGGTTAGAACTGTTTCTATATTGATCTTTTTTCAGCAGCGCTACACCTCATACAGCATAAACTCCACTAAAGTTTTGTTTAACACAAGAGGCAGATAGTTTTTCACAATTGACTCATGTAATTAACCTCATAGAATATGCTGAAGGAGCAAATTCTAATTTCTCACCCCAAACCTGCAAATATAAGATAAATGGGGTGGCATTTATAAGCTCAGATATGTATTACTTGAACATTTGTTTTAAAACATACCAATTGCACTGTTGGTGCATAAAACCAACCATTCTCTCCCTCTACAATTTCCATGAGGCCAAATTTCTGATCCTGGGTGTATTCGTCAGTGCCTATGGCTATCAATGCCTATGGATGTGGTATCTGTGTTAGGGAGAATCTTTATAGTCAGAATTCTCTAAAACTGTGCTTTCCAAATTCTCATTCTGTTGGCTTTTGTATTAGTGTTTTTTCTCATTCTTCCTTCATCTATCTTTCTTTGCTCTGTGGCAGCAGTCCCTAACCTTTTTGGCATGAGGGACCAGTTTAGTGGAAGACAAGTGTTCCACAGACAGAGGTGTTGTGGGGGATGATTTTGGGATGAAATTGTCCTATCTCAGATCATCAGGCATTAGTTAGTTCTCATAAGGAGCACACATCCTAGATCCCTTGCATGCATAATTCTCAAGGTCCTGCTTCTGTGGGAATCTAATGCCACTGCTGATCTGATGGAAGGCAGAGCTCAGGTAGTAATGCTCACCCACCTGCCATTCACCTCCTGCTGTGCAGCCCACTTCCTTCCCCCCAGGGGTCAGGGACCCTTGATTTTTGGGACCCTGATTACTTCAGTGGACACTCCTCTTTTAATCCAGCTTATAATATGCATGTTACATGAAGCTCCTACCAAGCATTTTGCAAAGTGGAGAACTTTGTTTTTGGAATTTCCCTCTCTTTGTCTCAACATGTTAGTTCTCACTTTGGCCTTTTCCATGTTATTCTTTCATTTAAATATATGTGTTGAGCCTTTAACATGTGCCAGATATTGTTTTAGATTCTAGGGGTACATCAAAGAACAAAAGAGAGAATAACAAATCCACCTTTTAGTGGAACTTGTATTCTAGTCAGGGTTAGATTTGGCAAGGGATTTGGGAAAGAAAAAGACCATAAACATCAAATAAAATTAGCAAATAAATTATGTAGCATATTAAAGGAGTCAAAGGGGCAGCCATGAAGGGGGAGCATTCCAGACAGTGAAAACGGGTCCAAGGTGAAAGCATGCTTGGCATAAGAGCAAAAAGGAAATTCTGATGGATTAGATGTCAGACCTGAGAAAAAGAGGGATGACCTTTGCCCTAAGCAGTTGGAAGAATGGAGTTGCCATCAGTTGGGCTGGGAAAAGCTGTGAGTAGAATAAGATTGGTAGAAGGATATTAAAAATTCATTTTTAGGTATGCAAGGTTTGAGAGATCTGTTAGATATTCAAGTGGAGATACTGAGAGAGTAGTTGTATATATCAGTTTTCAGTCCAGGAGAAAGGCCTAGCCTGAAAACATCAGTTTATATGTTGCATTTACAGCCATGAAAGTGATTCATATCTCTAAGGGAGTACAAATGAAAAAGAGCACCCTAAATGAGCTTCAGGCACTTCAATGCTAGGAGATCTAGAGAAGGGGAAAAATCAGCAAAAAAGACAGAAGGAAAAGAAATGAAGTAGGAAGAAAGAGTTTGCAGTTCTTAATGCTGAGAGAAGCAAGTGATCAATTGTATCAAATTCTGCTGGTAGATCAATCATGGATCATTCCTTCTTTAATTTCCTATATGCTAAATTATGAGTTTTTGATTTAAAGTTGACTATATTTGAATATGAAAGAGCTATATAAAATAAATATGTATATCTTTAAAATCCATGAGCTATTTAATATTGAGGACTTCTCAATCATATCACTATCTAAGTATATTTTTCCTTTTAGCAAAAATAGAGAAAAAAGTAACTTGGTAAGAGTATGTCCACCCTCATAGAAGAACATAAACATGATAGCTATTTATTTATTTTATTGGATTTATATATTTTGAGATGGAGTCTCACTCTGCTGCCCAGGCTGGAGTTCAGTGGTGCAATCTCGGCTCACTGCAACCTCTACCTCCGGGTTCAAGTGATTCTCCTGCCTCAGCCTCCCGAGTATCTGGGACTGCAGGTGCATGTCACTAAGCCCGGCTAATTTCTTTTGGTCTTTAGTAGAGGTAGGGTTTCACCATGTTGCCCAGGCTGGTCTCAAATGCCTTAGCTCAGGCAATCTGCCCATCTCAGCCTCCCAAAGTGCTAGGATTACAGGCATGAGCCACCATGCCCATCCCGTTTCATTTTTAGATCCTTCAAATTGTTATATATTACCTTAAAAAGCTACAGAGATTGATCTTCATTCATGCAACAACATTTGTTGAGTATTTGTAAGCCCATCAATGCCATATAGTTAAGGTTTTGTTTCATCAACACCCTATTTGTAGGTACCATTTATTATATCACCCACATTTTCCAACATTACAAACGACTGGAAATTTTCGGTGGTATGCCCCAATTAGCATTTATTTCTCACTTTCACTTCTTTGGATCTACTGGGGGCAATTCTGCTCCATGTGTCTTATTCTGGGACCTGGGTTGCAGCAGTTAAATGTGGTATGTTTTTCTCTCATGAGAATGGCTGAAGCACAAGAAAGCACATTTCAAATTTCTGTTTGTGTCATGTCTGCTAATATCTCACTGACCAGATCATGTGTCCTAGTTGAGAATCAAAGTGTGGGAAAATATAGTCTTCCTGCTCTGAGGAGCATGATAGGTATGGATATTCAATTCTATAGAAAGAAAGTAAAGAATTGAGACCAATCCACCATAAGAAGTAAAACAGGAAAGGAGAGGAAGCCAGTACAAGAGCGTGTTCCTAAACTGGCTGCAGCTGAAGCAGCATCATTTGTCTGAGTTAATACACGAGGTTTATCGTCCCACGCCAAGGAAATCAAGGATGCAGATACGCCATGAGTGAGGTTAAGAATGGAGGTTTAATAGGTGAAAGAAAGAGACAAGTTCCCTGCTGCAGAGAGAGGGGTCCTGAGCGGGTCTTCTGGTCCGTGGTGAAGTACAGGAGGTCTTACAAATGAGCTTGAGGAGGCAGTGTCTGACTTCCATAGGGCATGAAAGATTGGTCAGACCAGGTGTATCATTTGCACAGAGTGTGAAGAACTGGTTAGGACTAGGTGTGAAATTTTCATAGTGTGTGAAAAAGCTGGCCACCCCTCCCTAATATTTTATTCTGCAGATGAGTTTTCTACCTGGCTGGTGCCATGTTGCCTATTCCTTTACTGTACACGTGGTGACAAAGACAAGGGAAGATGGGGCCTGGTGCGGTGGCTCATGCCTGTTATCCCAGCACTTTGGGAGGCCAAGGTGGGTGGATCACTTGAGGTCAGGAGTTTGAGACCAGCCTGGCCAACATGGCAAAACCCCGTCTCTACAAAAAAACAAACAAAAATAGCCAGGCATGCAGGCATGGTTGCGGGCACCTGTAATTCCAGCTACTTGGAACACTGAGGCAAGAGACTTGCTTGAACCTGGGAGACAGAGGTTGCAGTGAGCCGAGGTTGTGCCATTTTCTTCAGCATGCACATCGATAGCGAAACTGTGTCTCAAAAAAAAAGGGAAGATGGAGCCTCCATGTTGAACATGCTCGGTAGTCCTTTTCTATTGGCACAGCTGCTGACATTCACCCACACATTCCAGCTTGCTTAGCTGTGTCTGCAGCTGGATCTTTTTCAGGCTGCTCTTTGATAGAAAAGAAACGATTTTGGGGGCCACTTTTCATTAAGAGGGAAGCTCTGCCGAGGACTCTCTTACCCTCGCTATCTGCCTAAATAATTTCTTTCTATCTCCTGTATCAATGCTACAGAAGAAATTCTGAAGGACTTCCTAAGAAGTTTTAGGAAAGGTGTCTTAGAAGTGTCTGTCTAGGGGAAAGAGGAAAGCATCTGTCCATAGTTGCTTCTATGCTGTAGTACATATGTGAGTGCTGAGTAGGTCCCTGGGGGTGCTCCATGCTGAGGTGTTTCAGAAGCCGTTGGGCAGGCAGAAAGTAAGAGACCAGCAGCACACTCCTGAAACTGACACACTGTCAGTTTTCACCTATGTGGAAGACTGGGTGGAAATAGTCAAGCCAAGGGGATTTGAAATGCGTAGGGTACCACTGCTATCTCATCTCTCACTTCAGTATTGACTGTAATAGTTGCATTCATTCTTCCTGATCCTGCAGTGCTACACACCAGTGGACATTTAATTCTAGCTCTCATTTCAGTAAAATCTCACTCTCAATGATGCCTTAATTTAATATATTTAATGTTGGTTGATTGAAGCTTTGGGTGTTATCACACAGATACTTGTATTTCAAGAAGGGGAACATTGAGATTTACACTTCTGACCAAGATGGAATAACAGGAATTGGAATTTAGCCTCCTGCATGAAACAACTAAAAAACCAGACTAATATATCAGACATAGTTTGTAAGACGTTGGACATCCAATAGTAGAGAATAGTGATCTGCTAGAGACAGGAAACAAATTAGAGAAGCCTTATCATGACCCCAGCTCACTGCCTGGAGAGAATCTGCAGGACAGAGCATAGGGCAGGGGAACACAGGTAGAGCCTGGTAGTCTCGGGGATTTGAAGAGACAGAGCTGGGAGCGCAGGGAGGTCAAAGCAGGTAGGAATTTGCAGGTCAGAGTACTTGGGAAAAGAGCACCACACAGAAAAAGACAGCTCTGAAGATCTGCCAAGGGTCCATCTTGTCTTCAGTTGAGTACAAATCTGTGCACACCAGGGAAAGAACCATCTTGAAAGGATTAGAGAGAACGGCTCTGGTGCTCACACAGGGTAGGGCATATAGTTCTTGTTGCCACCAGCCAGAGCAGAAAATCACACAAATCATGAGGCTTCATGGTTGAGTATTTAGAAGGGTTTTGTCTTATTGATAGGGTAAAAATTGACTGGATTTATCTGGTTCTGCCCAACAAATCTTAAAAGTAAATTGTGAAAGGATTAACTGTTGCCAAGTATCTTCACTGAATCCCAGAACAAAGCTCAAAAATATTTTTGAGAATATAAATGTTTTCTAACACATAAAATAGTAAAATTTACAATTTATGTATCCAATAAAAAAATCACCAGGCAAGCAAAGAAACAGAAGACTAGAACCAATAAAGAAGAAAAAAAAAAATCAGGCCAGGCGCAGTGGCTCACACCTGTAATCCTAACACCTTGGGAGGCTGAGGCAGGTGGAACTCCTGAGGTCAGGAGTTGAAGACCAGCCTGGCCAACATGGTGAAACCTGGTCTCTACTAAAAATTCAAAAAATTAGCCAGATGTGGTGACAGGCACCTATAGTCCCAGCTACTTGGGTGGCTGAGGCAGGAGAATCGCTTGAACCTGCGAGGAGGCGGTTGCAGTGAGCCAAGATTGTGCCATTGCTCTCCAGCCTGGGCAACAAGAGCGAAACTCTGTCTCAAGACAAAAAACAAACAAACAAAAAAACCTCAATCAATCAAAACTGACTCAGACGTGAGACAGACAATAGACTTCATAGACAAGGGCATTAAAACAGTTATGCCTTTGGTGGGCAGATTACGAGGTCAGGAGTTTGAGACCAGCCTGACCAACATAGCAAAACCGTCTCTACTAAAAATACAAAAAATAGCTGGGCATGGTGGTGCATACCTGTAATCCCAGCTACTCAGGAGGCTGAGGCAGGAGAATCACTTGAGCCGGGAAGGCAGAGGTTGCAGTGAGCTGGATCGCACCATTGCACGCCAGCCTGGGCAATAGAGTCACTCCGTCACAAAAGAATGCATTAAATAAATAAATATAAAACAGTTATTATAGCTATGTTTCCTATATTCAAAAGTTGTTATAAAAAATCCTAAATTGAAATTCTAGAGATGAAAATGAGAATGTAGGAGATCAAAAATATACTGAGATTAATGAAAGATAAATATTTCGAGGAAAAGATTGGTATATTTGAACAAATAACAATAAAGACTATTGAAAATAAAACAGAGAAAAAAAAATTTTTTTTAAATGAGCGCAACATCGGTGAGTTGTGAAACAATTTCAAGCATCCAGCTCCTGCAGGGTGCACAGCTTCCCTAGTGCCCATCTTCTGCAGTGTAGATGGCATCTCCTGCAGTGAGCTCCTGAAGTGTGACCAGCTTCTCTAACAGGGTATCTGGCTTCTGCAATGCGTAGTTGTCAGCAGCACTTGGGTGCCAGTAGCTTCTCCCAACTCCTTCTCAGCCGTTTTATAGGGGAGTACCTCTTACCAAGACAGCTCTCCATGAACAGCTTTCTCTAACAACCTGGAAAGGAGATTTCTAGCAAGTTTTGGATGGTAGATTTCTTCTCTTTCTTTTTCTTTTTTTTTGGAACAGGGTCTCTTTGTCACCCAGGTTGGAGTGCAGTGGCACAATCTAGGCTCACAGCAGTCTCAACCTTCTGAACTCAAGCTATTCTTCCATCTCAGCCTCCTAAATAGCTGGCATTACGGGCATATACCACGATGACCAACTAATTTTTAAATTTTTTGTAGAGATGAGTTCTCCCTGTATTGCCCAGGCTGGTCTGGAACTCCCGGGCTTAAGCCATCATCCCCTCCTAGCCTCTCAAAGTGCTGGGATTACAGATCTGAGCCACTGTGCCTGGCCTTCCATGGCAGATTCCTATCAACTATTGTTGGCTTGGTACCACAGTGACTTTTCTGCCATTGATAAACCACAGCCATGCCCTCTCTAACAAGGTCCGGATCTTAGCTCCAGAGTAGTTGTGAATCTTCCTTGAGTGCTTTAGTTTAGCCCTAGGAGACCTATAGGAAACAAGTTTGCATTTCCTATTTTTTTTTTTTTTTTAGACTTACTGGCCTTGATCTGTCACCCAGGTTGGAGTGCAGGAGCATGATTTCAGCTCACTGAAACCTCTGCCTCCAGGCTAAAGCTCCTCCCACCTCAGCCTCCTGAGTAGCAGGAGTGTACCACCATGCCTGGTTAATTTTAGTATTTTTAGTAGAGATGGGGTTTTACTATATCGGTCAGGCTGGTTTTGAACTCCTGGCTTCATGTGATCTGCCCACCTTGGCCTCCCAGTGTGCAGGGATTACAGACATGAGCCACCCCACTGGGCATTAATTATTCTTTCTGTTAAACTTTTCTGTTCAAATTTATTTGTCTCTTCATTAAACTCTGACTAATACACTTCCTAACTCATTCTATGAGACTATTACTACCCTGATGTTAAATAAAATGAAGATATTATAAGAAAAGTACAAAATCATGTCCTTCATAATTGTAGATACAAAAATTATAAATAAAATTTTAAGAAATCAAATACCACTTCTGTGGTACCAGCTCCAGCTGCTCACAAGTCTGAGCTGAGAGGATTGCTGGAACCCAGGTGTTCGAGGTTACAGTGGGCTATGATGTCATGCCACTGCACTCCAGCCTGCACAACAGAACAAGACCCTGTCTCAAAAACAAGCAACAATAAAAAAATGATTTCAGCAGGATTGCAAGATATAAGACTGAGATACAAAATCAATTACATTATTATACACTAGTAGTGAATATCCAGGAATTGAAATAAAGAATACCATTTACACTAGCATCAAAACATGAAATACTCAGGGATAAATCTGAAAAAAAATATGTACAAGATCCAAACCCAGGACACTAAAACGATTTCTAAGAGAAATTAAAGAAGATCCACATAATGGAGAGCTCTCACATGTTCACGAGATAGAAGAATCAACATTGTTAAAATGTTAATCTCCCCAGATTAATCTATTGATTCAATGCAATACCAATCAAAATCCCAATAGTCTTCTTTGTAGAAATTGACAAACTGATTTAAAATTCATGTAAAAAATGCAAAGGATCTAGAACAGCCAAAACAGCACTGACAATGTCATTACAGAAATGTAAATTACTTTTGAGGGGAGGAATTTCAAAGGGGCAGGAGGAGACTTTTAGAGTGATGGATATGTTCATTCTCTTAATTGTAGTGATAGTTTCACAGATGTATACCTATGTCAGAACTTAGCAGATTGTACACATAAATAGGTATAGTTTTAAAAATGTGTTAATTATACCTCAATAAATCTGTTTTAAAAAGGAAGGGGGCACATGAAGAAGTCTTTAACTGAGAAAGGTTTAAAGAGGTAGGGGAATTTCTAATAGAACTTAGACACTAGGGTTTACATGTGGGGATACGTGGAGGATATCTCCGGCTCTTCGAATTTCATATACCTTTTTATGGTTAACATCAATGCAGCTAGCCCTTTCCTACAATTTTTGGTCTTCTCCAGCCTTTTTCTTCCCATCTCTTCATTTGCACCCATGAAAGGAAAACATTTCTGAGCAGGCTTGTGATGGGTGAAAGAATTGTTTTCTTGACAGGGAGCTTTCCTGTTCTTGAAAACCCACTGTTTATACACAAGTTATTTTGAACACAAACCACTTTGGAGATTGGCCCCATAAGTAGAAAGGATGAATGGATCGTAACAGGTTTCACAGGTCAGACTTACTTTATTTTCCTTCCATCATCCCTTCATTCCTCTCTTTATTTATTACATCTTTTTTTTCTTTTCTATTCTATTTTTTTTTTCTTTTTTGAGATGGAGTCTCACTCTGTCACCCAGGCTGGAGTGCAGTGGTGTGATCTCAGCTCACTGTAACCTCTGCCTCCTGAGTTCAAGCAATTCTCCTGCCTCAGCCTCCCAAGTAGCTAGGACTACAGGCACGTGCCACCATGCCCAGCTAATTATTTTTGTATTTTTAATAGAGATGGGGGGTTTCACCATATTGGCCAGGCTGATCTTGAACTTTTGGACTTGTGATCTGCCTGCCTCGGCCTCCCAAAGTGCTGGGATTATAGGCATGAGCAGTTGCACCCGGCTCTTTTTTCTTTTAATATGACTTTGAAGGAAACAAAAATGTTTTACCCCAAAATAAACTTCTCGGACATATTTTGAGATGGCTGTTCAGAGAGCCTGCACACAGAAGGAGCCCTGCAAAGCTGTCTTCTGTGGGAGATTTGTATCTGTGGAGAATCTGCAGTGATGCATCCAGGCTTTCTCCTAGGGCCTCCCTTCTCTGGATCTGGGAAAGATTAACTGAGAGTCTGACACCTTTAAAGGTCTGAAAGAAACATTTGCCATCTATTCTTCCTAATGGCTGCTACCTGTGAGGTTTCATCTGTATAAGAAGACCACCTTTGCTAGCCAGGCCTCTTCTTCTCCACCTCCCATATCTGTCTTGCCACTGTAATCTGATTTACCATCATAACCTGTTTTGGGCCATACTCTGAGCTCCCATTCTTTACATAACCTCAAGATGGTATATAAACTTCTGTATCCCTTTGGGGACTTGGGGTAACCACTCTGTGGTTTTTCTCAGGCACGTTAATAAATTTATGTGCCATTTCTTCTATTAATCTACTTTTTATGTGTTGATTTTTCAGTGAGCCACCTATGTCTTTATCATCTTTTTCTATCTAATCATTGAGAAATTGTTTATTGGAGAATGAGATGGTACAAAGTTGAATATGTGTCTTTGTTTTCTAAATTACTTTTATATTAAAACATGTACTTTATGGATAAAATCTTCTCAGCCAGAGCAAATTTAGAAATGCAGATGTTCTTGAGTTGGTAATTTTGGGGCTCAGAAACAT
The DNA here is from genome assembly GCA_004027715.1 of Plecturocebus donacophilus. Taxonomy (NCBI): domain Eukaryota; kingdom Metazoa; phylum Chordata; class Mammalia; order Primates; family Pitheciidae; genus Plecturocebus; species Plecturocebus donacophilus. The sequence continues at coordinate 61,640 of PVKP010009111.1, forward strand.
ACTCCAGAATATGACACTTTGACATGCTGAACTTGTTGCCAGAAAGAGGTCCTAGTCCAGACCCTGGGAAAGGGTTCTTAGATCTCATACAAGAAAGAATTCAAGAAAAGTCCATAGAGTAAAGTAAAAGCAAGTTTATTAGGAAAGTAAAGGAATAAAAGAATGACTGCTCCATAGACAGAGCAGCCCTGAGGGGTCCTGATTGCCCTTTTCTTTCTTTCTTTCTTTCTTTCTTTCTTTCTTTCTTTCTTTCTTTCTTTCTTTCTTTCTTTCTTCCTTTCTTCCTTTCTTCCTTTCTTCCTTTCTTCCTTTCTTTTTCTTTCTTCCTTTCTTTTCTTCCTTTCTTTCTTTCTTCCTTTCTTTCTTTCTTCCTTCCTTCCTTTCTTCCTTCCTTCCTTTCTTCCTTCCTTCCTTTCTTCTTTCTTTCTTCCTTTTCTTCCTTTAGATCTCAGCCTCATTTTATCCAGCTCCTCTTTAAGATGGAGTTGCTCTGGTTCACACACCTCTGACAACCTGAAAAAGAAGCCATAAAGTCTCTGTGCCATTTTCTCCCACCTTCCTCTCTCTCAATCTTCTGTCTCTCCCAAAGAACAGGATGAAGTTGTTCTCTGAAGTTCCTTATCTGCCTAAAGTCTGTACAGAAGAAGAAAACAATTACCTCTAGCCTCTTCCCTGAGTTTTCATTAACTGAACTCATATCACAGGAAGGATGACCGAAGTCTGTCAACAAACCTGGACAGAAATTTGTCACAAATCATTGTCCTCTCTGTGGCCCCAACAGACTTCGTCCTAGGCCACTGTACATTCTTCAAGCCTACTGAATTCCCCTAAATATCATTTACTATCTCCTTAAAATTACCCACACTTCCTTTAGCTTCCTTTTCCCTCAGAAGTTGGGTATATAAACATGTATGACCCATTGGGATTTTATATAATCACTCTGTGATTCTTTACTGTACACGTTAATAGATTTGTGTGCCTTTTCTCTTATTAATCTAGCTTTTGTGAGTTGATTTTTCCATGAACCTTCTGAGGGCTCTTTACTCCTACCATAGACTATACTAACTACTCAAATAATGCGGAAGAAGATATTATCTTTGCATAAAATGACAAAGAATAATTAAAACTGGTATTTTGAGGTTTTAAGGTCTAGATTTTTGCTTTTCCCATTTGGTTTAAAAGAGATAATGCCACCAAAACCTTTTGTAACTCTTTTCTTTTGCTTAAATAAAAAATAATTTTAGTAAAAAACAAATTAACCAAAAATGAATACTGACTTTATTCCAGGGGATTTGAGCTTGAAATTAACTTTAAATTCTATTACAGTATTAATATTTAGTATCTGCATAGCACTATATTGCCCAGAGCTTCATAGCATCTGAGCTATGCCCTTTTATCACTTTTCACATTCCATTTATTCATCATCAAGTTCCAAGAATCTTGTTTAGTGACTAAAATTTCATTCTACCGGCTGGCACTCTGGTACTGAGAAGAGAAAAAGTTTAGCTCCTTGAGCTATTTCTCAAGAGGAATATGGACTCTGCTTCTATAGTTTACTGTGGGGAAGCTGTATTTTTATGTTCATGTCACAGCTGTGCTAAGGCTTAAAATAAGAATTTAGCAACATGCTGACTCACCAAAGAGACTTTACAGTAGACACTAGCTCGTAAGGACTGTGTGCTCTGGTAAAATTAAATAGTAAACGGATGCTTAGCATTCCCAGTGCTTCTGCCATGGGGCCTTGTACTTCATTCTGTAATAAGGGCAGAGAGGGTTGGAAATTATTTTGGGCCCTGAGCAGTTCCACGAAGATGAAAGGCACCATCGCTAACATTATTCATGAAAAAATATGAAAGGTCATCTATCTCCCTTAAGGTTCATTTGGTGCACTTTTAATGAGTGATAGATGAACTGCAAAGGGTTTGTTGCAGAGGGGCTGTGCCCTATAAAAGTTTGGATGACTGCTGCTTCTCTGAAACTTATCCACACATTTTTCCCAGTCCCTCCCCATCAGGGATTTTCCAGCTGATGGTCTTCAGACTTTCTCATTCTGTTTCTTCTTTGGTATTTTGGAAATGTTACTTCCTTTAATGTTTTCTCTGCTAAGACATTTGTTCCTGTACTTTTTTTTTGATTGCCTGAGGTAAATGGAGATTTCTAGGGTTAAATCCATCCAAGTGACTTATTGTTTAGGCCATGATTAACTTATCTTGATTTAACCTTTCATCCGGTTTAGCTGATGACCCTCCCGCATGTCCCATTCCTGCTTTCCTTCATTCCTTTTTCTATTACCTCCACTCTGTTCCACCTAATGTTTTCTGCCTCAGCTCCACCTTTTTATTTCCTCTACATTTTCAAACAGTCTGGATTTACCTTCTTTTTCCAGCTTATTCTGTTTCCTTATGGAGGAAGAGAGATGGGCAGGGTAGAGTCTTACCTAGGAAAGTCAGGAATTCTACAAGGGTCAAGTCACTGTAAAGGGAAGAGAATCTAAAAAAATCCTAGAGAAACTTTCTTGGAGATGGGCAGAGCTTTGGCTTAAGGACCAAAAGCATGAGCTGGAACAACACAAGTGGGAGAGAATGGGAAAGGGCCAAGTCAGAAAAAAGTGTCACAGGCCATCAAACTGTTGAGACAGAAATAAAGGAATTGGGAATGGGATGCTCATTCAAAGTAAATGACATTTAGGTAAGAACCTGGTTCATCTCAAGCTATGAGTGAGGTTAGGCTTGAGAGCCAAGGCAGCCTCATGGATAAAATCCAGACATGGGGATCTGGCTCTCAATCACTGGGTCCCCAGGAGAGTCACTTAATTCAGGCATGCAGCTAATTGCTGCATTAAATGACTCACCTGCTCAGCATGGGCAGGATCTACATGCTCATATTGGGGCTGGCAATGCCCAAGGGTCTGTAAGGCAAATGGGGCCAAGGCCACAGAGTCTCTGGTTTCCCAGCTTTTGCTTAAACTCTTACACTTGTGGTAGGGTGCTAATACACTGAGACCAAAGTAAACAAAGCTCTACATGTTGGCATTTGACAATCTTTACCATCTAGAAATCAAATACAGAGTCTATGAAACCAACCAAAGGAAGTCAAACTTATCAGGAGAAAATAGTCATGAAAATGTATGTTGAGATTAGATATTTCTAGAAGTGACTTAGAACTCAGCTGTTTTTTTTTTTTTTGGAGTATATGCATTATTTTGTTCTTTATAAGAAAAAGTGTCAACCAATGGCACACATAGCTACCCTTGCTTAATACATCACTGTAAATATACACAGACACCTGTGTGTGCATTCTTGTGAGTATACTCATTTTTGTGTGGGCAGGCTCAGGCGTCATGTGTGCAGTGCTGTGTGTATTATAGCAACAGAACAGCTGCTTTTCAGAGCTCCCTTTCTTGATCACGCTGGTGACAGATTTCTGTGATCTTTCTTAGGGAAACATTTGAGTTTGCCTGCCTGCCCTGCCAGGCTCCCTACACTGCTATAGTTATTCTTGTTGTCAGTCCAGGCTTACCTCCTAGCACCGCACAGTCTAGGTCCTCATTTTCTGGAACTGATTCAAAGTCAAAGTGAGTACCTAGAAGAGAGGGCAGATCTAGTGCAAGACTGCCCTAAACGAAACTGTAACAGGGAATCCAGTCAGTATTTGTGTTCAGTATTGCTCCCCTGAACGCCATGATCTATATTCAGCCTTCACACTCCTCACATGGTATTCTATTTTTTTTAAAAAAAATTAATATGAATTTAGAGACAGGGTTTAGCTACCTTGCTCAGGCTAGAGTGCTGTGGTTATTTACAGGTACACTCATCCTGAACTACAGCCTCAAGCTCCTAGACTCAAGCAATCCTCCTGCCGCAGTCTCCTAAGTAGCTGGGATTACAGGCACCTGCCACTGAGCTCAGTCACAGTATTCTTTTTTCTTTTAATTTCTATTTTGAGACAGAATTTTGCTCTGTCACCTAGGCTGGAGTGCAGTGGCAGGATCTTGGCTGGCTCACTGCAACCCCCGCCTCCTGGGTTCAAGCGATTCTCCTGCCTTAGCCTCCAGAGTAGCTGGGACTACAGGTGCCTGCCACCACACTTGGCTAATTTTTGTATTTTCAGTAGAGACAGGGTTTCACCATGTTGGCCAGGATGGTTTCGATCTCTTGACCTCGTGATCTGCCCACCTTGGCTTCCCAAAGTGCTGGGATTACAGGCGTGAGCCACCATGCCTAACCCAGTCACAGTACTCTTTTCTCTTTCTTTTCTTCTTTCTCCTTTCCTCCTTTCCTTCCTCCCTTTTTTCCTTCCTTCTCTCTTTCCTTTCTCTCTCTCTCTCTGAATACACACACACACACACACACACACACACACACACACACACACACACACACACACACCCTTCCCAGTTCAGGGCTCTCAGGGCTTTGATTTCTGCCGGGCAGTCTTAGGAAACTCTTTAGGGTAGGTATTCACTGACTTTGCAAAGTGTGGATGGATACCAACAGGTTGGTAGATACTAACAGATTAAACATTTCTCTTCCCGGGTAACATATTTGTATAACCATAGATGCACTGTCTTAACTAAAGACTGGTTCAAAGATGGAACTTTAAGAAAACCAGAAACCTGAGCTACAGTGTGTAAGGGTGAGGGAGAGCAGATATTTGAGGAAGACAAGCCTTCAAGGGCCTCTGATATCCCACCACAAAGGCCCAGTTGTCCATGGTTGAAGTCAGCAGCACAGAGACTCATCTGATCAAGAAGATTATGCTGCTTTAGAATGATAAAGGACCTACTGCCCTCGTTGGGTAAATCAGCATTGATCTGCCATGGTATCTCCTTGAAGTATAAATCGGCAAAGAATGATCATGCATTAAACCATCTGCTTCAAAGAGTTTAACTTTCTTTCAGAGGGGAACAGTTCTAGGTTATGATCGCAATGGAATATTAACTTGCTTTATGGTATATACGAGGATATTTTTCATTCTCCTTGCCAGAATAGGCAGCTGTCTTTACCAATAAATCTCGTGAAGTTTTCCACTTTGGGGAAATCATCTGATTCAAAGCAGAACTGTTCTTATAATTTCAGGAAAAAAAAATTAAAAATCTGCTCTATTTTAAATACCGTTAGAGCAAGACATGTTGAAAAATCTTATTTAGTATTCCATACCTAACATTCTTTGCAGTAAGAAAGTTCCTCCTAAGAGCTAACTCAAATCTTTTTGCAACAATTTAAGCCATTTTCTAGGCATGGCTGAAGTGAGAGTTAAAAACTTTCATAGATCCCTCCTGTGGCTTGAGGGAGGCCAATACATCTATAGAGAATTTAGGAGGATACAAAGTGTCCTTAGAACTTTCTGGGCCTGTGTCTATTCATTTGGAGCACTTTTCTTGTGATCTTTTGGGATTCTGAGTCTCCTTATAAATGACTTCTCAAGAAGGAACAGACAGAAATAGGGTAACAGAGAGCAAAGAGGTTCCGTATTATTTTTTGACTTTTCTGACCACTGTGAAGTTCAGGATACATTGTTTTGGAAAAGAAATTTCTTGGGTGACTTCAGCTGTGTTCGTGGGGCAGGACTCCACTGAGTTCTCCACTGTAAAATAAGAGGCTGTGCGGGGTGGCTGATAACATCTGACCACTAGCTGCTGGGCCCCCAGCCATTTCTTGGCCTCTGCATTAACCTCAGCAATGCTTTTTCTGCAAATGCTTCCTCTAACCAGGTTCCCCAGTCGGCAATGAGCTCAGGCAGCTCAATTCAGGGGCGGTGTGAGGAGGCAAGCTTGCCTTTGGGAGCTCAGCAGCAACCGTAGAAGAACTGATTAGCTTTTAATAGCAGACCTCCACCAGACAGGCAGGAGTCTAAAGAGTAAATAGAGGTGCTGGCCCTGGAATTTTTTTTTAAAGGCCCCGGAGGGGTTTGTTCACCGGCGTTTGAATTTCTATAGAAAGGCTCTGTGAAGCTCTAAATTAAACCAAGCTGACCCCTTTCACAACCTGAGTTATTTACAGTTCACAGGTCTTTGGAGAGTTCTAGTTTGCATGCAGTTGAACATAGGTCCTTGGTTGGCAAAGGTAGCCTACTGCAGGGCTATTTGCATTACACTACCTTGCTTTCCTTTGGTGTGGGAGAAAGCTCTGGAATGGAAGCCAAAAGATGTGGTCTAGTTGTAAACATGCCTTTGTTTTTCAGCAAAGGAATGGCGCCGGTAGAAATAACCAAAAAAGAGTCAGCTACTAGAAAGCAAATAACTTGAGTTCTCTCTGTAATTAAATACATTCCTCAGAATAATAACTAAGTAGTAGGAAGGAAACCAAGTAACACCCCCTCCCCACCACTGCAACTGATTTCCTTTGCAGTTTTAATAATCAGATCAGTCAAGAAGACTGGCACTGATTATAGCACTCAGTTTCCCCATTTTGCTCCATACTGGGAGAGTAATTAAGTTAAATTGCTTTCAGTGCCTGAGCTCTGGTTTGTGTCAAAGTCAATAAACTGCTGGTTCGGGTTTGTTCGTCGGCACCTTGAACGTGGCCCCTGGCTCTCACTTGTACTTGTATAAAACCACAGCAAAAGGTTTGTACCATGGCAAGTGTTGGATAGAGAGATCTTGGAACCCCACATGAAGCTCATTGCCTCTGAGAAATGTGGCATGTGTCTCTCTTTTCCAAGACTGGTAAACTTGGTTTGGCTGATATTGAGGAGAACACTTTTGTGATCTGTCAAATAAAAGAAGAGAGCTTGCCAAGAGACAAGCCCATGTTTAATCACAATTACTGAAAACTGGATTTCATGGGAAGAAAAGTACAACAAAAGTTGTAATCTGGAATCAGGAAAAATGTGAAAGTAAAAAGATTGATACCTTATATTTAGGAGAAAATGAAGCAATCTCATACTTCCCTCCCTTTCTTCTTTATCTCCAACTCAGTCTAAAACTCATCATTCTCCCTCCTCTGGGTATGAAAGCATACGAGGCATGGATATTGGTAGTAAAGGAAATAAAAATATTTTACTCGAAAATATACTTGTCTGAGTTATTTTGAGATGGCTGTTGTTCAGAAGGCCTGCAGAGCTGTCTTTTGTGGGAGAGATTTGCATCTGTAGAGAAAATCTGCATTAATGCAGCCAAGTTTTCTCTGAGACCTTCCCTTTTCCAGATCTAAGAAAGATTTAGGAGAGAAAGTGTGACACCTTTAAAGATCTGAAAGAAACATTCACTCTCTATTCTCTCTGAGGGCTTCTCCCTGGGAGATTTCATCTACATAACAAGACCACCTTTGCTAGCCAGGCTCTTCTCCCCTGCCCATAACCTGCCTGTAACCTGATCAGCCACCACACTCTGGTTTTGGCCATGCTCTGCGCTCCCATTCTTTCTGTAGCCTCAAGGTCGTACATAAGCTTTGTACCCCAGTGGGGTGTTGTGGTGATCACTCTGTGATTCTCTCCTATGTGCATATTCATAATTTTGTATGCCTTTTCTCCAATAAATTTGTCTTTTATCAGTTTATTTTTCAGCAACCTTTAGAGGGTGATGGGGAGGTTTCCTCTTGGCCCCAGTAATAGTGATGGTGGTGTGGGTGGGTGGGTGTGTGTGTGTGTGTGTGTGTGTGTGTGTGTGTGTAGAGGAATGACGGGAGTGTGAAGGAGGGCTGGCAGGTGAAAGGACTGCAAGAGAGAGAGAGAGAGAGAAGCCATAATTTGGGCCTTTCAGTGATTTGCACTTCATCTGGAAACTATGGCAAACACACAGGAAAATGGCATGAAAACACGTTCATGCAGAAGAATGTATCATCAGTGTCTGACATATGGTAGGCACTTAACATTCATGGAACAAGTGAATGAATGAATGGGTAGAATAAGATGGATGGATGGCAAAAAAGCCAAGTACTTCAGGAGAAGAGAGGACAGCCACTAACGCATTTCTGTTGGAAATAAAATTAATTGTCCATCTCCCACTGGGAAGAAAACCTTGGGCCATATTCCTTAGCAGTATGGCTACATTTGGACAAATGTAAGTATTGTGTAAATAGATTATGTGGTGTAGATAAGCAAGCCCTCCTTTTTTTCCTGTGAGTTAAAATTACACTCATTTCAGTTCAAGTCAAAAATAATTTTATGTATATGATACAGAAGTTAAATTATATAATATAGAAATTGTAGCGTGCTAGTTTT